>QFET01010299.1:0-43456 GCA_003316355.1 Tuber calosporum | reverse complement strand
TTCAGTCTTATCACGGCTAAGGTGATCCCTGAACGGTTGGCTATAGGTAGCGCCTATTTTCCCAACTCAGTAAAGACACTTACCGGTGTAGCTATGCAGTCATAAGAAAAGATACCGATAGGCCAAGTAGACACAGTTGACTGTAGTGCTTGCATAGACGGAAAAAGCCATAGGGCTACTGAGTCTCATACCTAGGTTTGGGTCCAAAGTCGGATTGTCAGTTGGCCATTGACAAGACGGCGATCGGAAAGGTTTTTCTCTCCTGCAGGCATAATCAAAATGCATTGCAGAAAACCTTTATGATTGAACGGACTCAACTTACACGAGCGATCCACAGGCCCTGAAGTTAATTCCGGAAGGGCCATGTGTCAGATGATCCCTGAGTGGAGAAGGGAGCTCTCTTAACGGTCGGAGTAGGGATAGGTGTCGTTGGCTTTATAATTCTACTTAAGTAAACGTGAACGGCACTCTACTCTGATAATCAACTATCCTCTCGAGAAGACTTGAATTGAGTGAAGCACTGGCTTAACGATATTAAGTTTTATCATTTGATTCAATTATTTTGATCTTTACCTTCTGTGAACTTTGCGTTGAGTCATTTGGTGCGGTCGCAACCTTAGGATCCATCTTCCTATAGGGTGCCCCCGTTACACAGAGGTAAAGAGGTAAAGTAATTGAATAGGAAAGAACTTAGATGGTTGCGTGAAGAGACGTAGATACAGGCAGCCTAGAGTCCTTATATAGGCACTCTTCCCTCAACCCTAACCCTGGTCACTCATACCTATGAGTCACATAACCTCGATGACTCATATTGAGTCATAGTATGAAATTCATCAGTTGACCCCTATGAGTCAACTGCACAACGTTCTAAATCCAATCATAACTTGTAAAACCAGTCATGTGCCACAAAGTGGTCACATGCGCGAAACCCATGACTCATAAAATGAGTCATATGCGAAACTCATTACATCATATGACTCACAAGTGTGAGTCGTATGCACAATCAACCAATCACAATATAACAATGATTTGCACTATTGTGTATCATGTGAAACCCCATGACTCCTAATGAGTCATAGTGCGAAATATAACAACCTTATGACTCATAACTATGAGTCATGCGAAATCCTGCCTTGCTTAGTCACCAATCGTGACATTAGCTCTCCACTCTGATAAGCCTGAGTCCCATCAGGCTCAACGTCCTATCCTAGTCAGGCTTTCTCCAAACCTCCGTAATTCCTTTTTCAACTTCCGAATCAGATGTTCCGCGTGCTGCCAATTTTTCCGGACCTCTCTCAAGGTTAGGTTTGCCCCTCTAATGGTTCGATCTCGTTCGGCAATCATCCTCTGGTAGGTCGGCATATCCTCTCTTTAGTTCCAAATTGTGGCTTCGGCGTTGCCAAGTTGGTTTCATAACCCCTCGAGTTGTCGTTCCAGACATCCCATATCTGGGCTAGTATCCGTTTCATTTATTTCGCCCTTATCTCTCCTCAACTCTGTCCTCACAGTCGCCTTCCTCTTCCATATGCATGCATCCCTTTCATTCATGGGGGCTGCTTCCCCCCGCGCATCTTGGGTAGTACCCGGCATCGATTTTGTCGTGTTGATGTACACGGCAGTTGTCCTTGAAGCAGTGGATCCAGGACAATTCCTTGTGGGGTTGTTGTTATTTGCGTGTCTTTGGTTGTTTAGGAAACCAATTACATACATCCTTATCGCGTCAATGAACTTGGCAGTGGTTATCGTAGCAGGCAGTCTATGAAAGAGTGTTATGTTCTGCCTGCTTCTGTCTCTCCTCCTGCGTTGCATATGGGGGGCTGGTTGGTGTGATAGCTCTTGGGCTATCGCCCCAACCGTCACCAGGTGCCCAGGTTGTTTCCTCCACGGGCTCGCTCTTGACTGTAACCCATTTTGAGTTTTCTTGGGTACTGCTGATAGAAATGTTCAATGGCGATGCTGGCATTGTTGAAGTTCTTCACAAGGTACCAAGTTTTGTGGTGTTTTGGTGAGTAGCCGGTCTACTTGGCTCTGTATTGTAGGCGTCTTCGGTGTCTGCGTTAATCTATGATTTTTTCGAGTTAGTACTCGCTCTCTCCTTCTATCTCGATTGGAGGTTGTGGTAATTGCTTTTGCAAGGGAAACTGATTGCAGTGATAGGGTTCGAGAAGTGAGATGTGGAAGGTGTTGTGGACCTTCATCGGGGCAAGGCCAATTTATAGGAACTTGTGCCAACCTTCGTAAGGATCTTGAATGGTCTGATTATCTTGTAATCCAGCTTCTTGCATGGTCTTGTGGTCCTTATATTCCTTGGCAGTAACCAGACCATGTTGCCTGACTGGAGATTCGGATCGGGTTTTCTGTGTTGATCGTAGTTTTCTTTTTGTCGTAATTGTGCACAGACTATTTCCTGACATAGGATACTGTGCAGCTGACCCATCTTTTCCTTATCAGTCCTATCTTTTGGTATCATGTGGCCAATTACCTCATGCTTCGGGGGGTGACCATAATTCAAATAAAATGGTATGGTCTTTATTGTTTCCTGTTTTGCGTGGTTGTATGCAAATTCAGCCAGTGGTAGTAGGTCAGCCCAGTCGTCTTATTGATAGTTGATGTAGGCTCGTAGGTATTGTTCTAGTATGCCATTTATCCTCTCAGTTTGTCCATCGGTTTGAGGGTGGAAAGCGGTACTCAACCTCCTTTCTATCCCTAACGATTTTCGTCATTTCTCTCCATAGGTCCGATGTGAACAAGGTTCCTCAATCTGTGACGATATCCTGTGGCAGTCCCGATATGCGAAATATTTCCTGCAGGAATATTTGCACAAAGTCCTTTGTATTCATATCTTTGTTGCAAGGTATAAAATGACTGATTTTCGTTAATCGGTCGATCACGACCGGTATGGTGTTATAACCGGCTGATTTTGGAAGGTTGGTGATAAAGTCCATTGCTATGGATTTCCATGGTTGGTGAAGTACTTCGTTTGGCTGCAGTAATCCGTATGGCGCATGCCTGATTGCTTTCGTTCTTTGGCAGATATCGCAGTTTTTAACATCTCGTTTGAAATCGTCCCGCATCCTTGGCCTGTAATATTGCTGAGCTAGGGGGGCGGTAGTTTTGTTAGTCCCTCTATAGCCTGTTGTTGGTGCATCGTGGTTGTGTCGTATGATCATTGTCCTTATCTCTTCTTCTTCGGGGACCCAGATTTTCCCTTGATACCAAATGTATCCTTCCTTCCATTCCCATGCTCCAAGTGCCACTCCTTTCATCTCCTTGTCTCCTCTTTCTAAGGCATAGTGGATTGCCCTTATTTGTGTATCAGTTTTGCTTGCTTCGCAAATTCTACCGTCGTCTTCTGTAAACCTCACTACTTCTATTGCTTCAAAGTAGTGTTCAGTTATTAGGAGGATCTTGTGTTTCTGTCGAATCCTTTCGTCGTCTTTTCCAGGGATGTCTTCCGCCCTTCTTGTTAGAGAGTCTGGTTTTCCTCCTTCTTTTCCAGGTCGATATTGTATCTTGATATCGTATTGGCTGAGTATTTCGCTCTGGCGAATTTGTCGGTCATTGAGTTACTTTGTCGTGGTAAAGGGTACCAGATTTTTGTGGTCGGTAAGTACCAACTCTCGATGTGGACTTCCTTTTGCATATCTTCTCCATTCTTTTAGAGCTTGAACATTTGCCTACAGCTCTTTGTCGTGTATGTCATATTTGCATTCTGCGGGCGACATCGTTGTCGAACGGTATGCAACTGGTTGCCATCTTCCATCGTTCCCTTTTTGTGATAATATGCCAGAGCATACACACTTTGATGACTCTGTCTCTATCATGATATCTTTCTCCGAGTCATAATGTTCCAGGACTGGAACTGATGCCAACCGTCGCCATAACTCGTCGAATGCTTCCTATAGTCGTTCTGTCCAGTTCCACTTAACGTCCTTTATTGTGAGCTCATATAAGGGTTTCGCTATACGACTAAACCCTTCTATGAACCGTCGATAGAAGTTGCAGAATCCCATAAAGCATTGAATGCCTGTTTTGATTTCTGGTGGCTTCCATTCCCATTTCGCCTGGCTTTGGAGAGGGTCGACACTGACTCCTTCTTTGTTGATAATGAATCCTAGGTATTCCGTTCGTTCCTTATAGAACTCGCACTTGGATGGCTTAAGCGTGAGTCCCACCTTACTCCTGACTTCCATGAACTTGCGGATTGGGATTTGTGTTGTTCCAGGTTTTCTGAATATATCAGGATATCATCCAGGTAGACGATACAGCAGATGTCAAGAAATCGACCCAGGATCCGCTTGACCCATCTTTGGAAAGCTGCAGGTGTATTTTTGGGACCGAATGGCAACACCGTATATTTATATATTTCATTTTTTGTTGTAAATGTTGTATTCCATTCGTCTCCGTCCTTGATCCTGATATTGTGGTAGACGTTCTGAATAATCAATTTCGTGAAGATTTTGGCTCCTTGGAGTCGATCCAGTGCATCACCTATCAATGGCAGCGGGTATCGATCTTGTTTGGTGACTTCGTTGAGTCCTCATTAGTGCACACAGAGTCGTAGTTTGCCATCTTTCTTCCTCACAAACAGGATTGGGGATCCACCATTTGCGTAAGAGTCCCGAATCCCTCCTCCGTTATTGTTGATGCCGATGTATTCTCACAGCTCTTCTAATTCTTTTTCTCCTAATGGGTATATCTTTATCATAGCACTATTTCCACTTTCTTGAGGTTGATCTTCAAGTCGACCTAGGGACGATGTTGGGGCAGCCGAGTTTCTTCTCCTTCCTTGAACATGTCCAGGTACAGGTGATTTACCCTTGGTACGATGTTTCTAGTATTCTCTTTTTCTTGTCCTTTCTAGGCCTTGATGACTAACTTGGTGCTGATATTGATCGCTTCGATGCGACAAGGTTGGTTAGTCACGTAATCCCACTTGAGGATTCCTTTAACTTCGCCCCTTCGACAGAATTTGCCGAAGGATGTGGCCCTAATCTCATTGATCTCGATTATTTGGCGTTCTGGTTTGTTAGTACTTCCATATCCCGCTTCGCCTCTCATAGTGGGAGGCAGTTGCTCCACTTCTTCGTATTCTCCTATGACAGTCTTTTCACAGATTAACTGTGCGATTCTATTTCCTGGCTTAACTGTATAGTCGTCTTTGCCCAGGTTAACCAGTACTACCTTGTTCTCACCCGTATAATCGCCATCGATTACTCCCGCGTTGATAGTAATCAAATGTTTAACTGCCAACCCGCTTTGTGGAGCAATCCGCCCATAGGTGCCTTCCGGTAGTTTGATGCCTATTCCGGTACTGACAAGTTTTTGGTCTTTTGCCGGTATCATGACTCTTTCGCCCACATACAGGTTGTGTCCTGCTGCCTTTGGTGATTCCTTGGTAGGTATTGTTGCTGTTTCGTTTAATCTTTGGATTTTGATGTTGTGGACATTCTTGGCCTGGATCTTGGAGAATTGCATGGTTAAATTCTCTTCCTGGGCTTCTAATTCCGGGACTAGGTCCACCGCTGGCGAGCTTTCTAGGTATACCATTGTACACATCTTGCTATCGAAGGTAAACTTGTTGCTTTCCCAATCGATCTTCGGGTTGTGTCTCATTAACCATGGCAGTCCTAACACTGTCTCATAGTTGGGTAGATCTGCGATTTGGAAGGTTACCACTTCCCTATGGCTGCCGATGTCCATTGGTACTTCCGCTATATGGGTAATTGGTCCCATAACGCTAGGCTCTCCGTCCGCAAGGTAGATTTCCCATATTTCTTTCCCTTTCTTTGTTCGTATGCCGTGTTTGTGGCGGAATACCATGTCAATAAAGTTTTCTGTCGCGCCCGAGTCAATCATGCTGTTAAATATGACTGTCTTGTCCTAGCCATGTAAAAGCATTTTGACCAGGGTATGGTCTTTTTATTGTTCCAATGTTTCCGTGTTTGTAAGTACCATGTAGATGTTGCCGATTCCGATGGTTTTGGTTTTGTTGTCCCACAGCCCATCTATTACTGGGGACTTTCTTCAGTTTCCCTACTCTTCAGGTGTTGCTCTAATCTCCACTTCGTGTAGGTTGGTTCGTTGTTTCCAGCGATTATTGTTGGTCTTACTGTTGAACTGCCTGGTATAGTCCTTCTCATCTCTTGCATTTCAGCAATCACTGAATCTGTGCTCAGGTCTAGCGTATCCCAGGCATAGGTTGTTCTCCCTTCTCCTTGTAAATTCTGCTCGTGAGAGGTTTAGTCGTGGGCATCTTTTGATAGCATCCAGGTCCATTGTGTTGCCTCGGGTTTCCATATTGTTGCCCGACTTCCAGGTTCTGTTATTATTCCTGTGTATTTCCTGTTGTTGGATAAAGGTACTGTTGTTTCCTTGGAGGTGCTTAATCATGATGATCCGGTTTTCTTTTTCGATTGCCCATGCTGCAAGGGCATCGACATTTGCCGCCACCATGTAGTCCCCTGCCCATGCGTCTTGGATCTTTCGGTTATTTCCTTCAAGGAATTGGCGTCTTACTGTACCATCATCCTCATTCGCCTCTAGAGCTGTGAGGCGAAAGTCATTCCAGTATTCCGTGACTGGTTCTTTGCCTTGCCTCAGGCAGTCGAGCTTTGTCCTAGCTGCATTTTCCGCATCCACATCCCCAAACTGGGTTTTGAAGGCAGTAGTGAAATCCTCGTACGTAGTGTAGGTTTCCGGCTTGCCTACTTCTGCAAATGAGGTTATCCAGCTTGCTGCTACATCCCTCATCAAGCTCTTGAAGTAGGTGATGCGTTTCGTATATCATGTTTCTTATATCGCTTCAAAGTATAATTGGCATTGCACTAAGAAGGTTCGTAGTTTGGTCCTTGTTCGATGGAAGGTAGGGGGTTTCTCGACCTTGATCCAGTTGTTGATTTTTCTCGCTGGTTGTTTAACAGGGTCAGGATCTCTTGGAACTGGGCAGTTGTAAATCCTGCTAGTTGAATTCCTGCTCCACCACCGGCAGTTGCTGGTCCCGGGGCTGACATCCTTTCTGGTCTTGGGGTTTCGGGTTCCTGAGATCCTGTTAGTGAGGTAGGCTCGGGTGTCACCGGACTTGAGGCTCTTTGTTACTGGCTCTTGGATAGATTTGTTCTAAGTGCTTCTTTGAGTACTGGACCAAGTGTTAATGTGTCGATTTCTCCCTCGGTGAGGTCGATGTCGTTATCCGTAAAGTTTGCCGTATTTGTAGTTAGGTGCTAGTTAGAAGACGCAACCAAATGTTACGATCCTATGCAGTAAGCTGACTTGCAACAGGTAACTACTTCTCTTTGAGTTGGATGAATATGACCGGGCCGTGGTTATAGTCCGGTATGGGGTGTGGCGCTAATCTCAGCCACCAGGGTAGGAGTACTATTGCAACGAGTAGTACTAGGCGGGATTCCACTATTGCTCTTAGGCCTATGTCTACGTTGTATGGATAGCCGAACCCTATGGTTACTATCGCACAACACCAATAGAGGAGTGGAGCGGTAAAGAGGTAAAGTTATTGTATAGGAAAGAACTTAGATAGTTGCGTGAAGAGTCCTAGATACGGGCTTTTTTGTTTTTTCTTTTTTTTTTTTTTTTTTTTTTTTTTTTTTTTATATCATGTATTGCTTGTTAAGGTACAACAACTCGCATGCATCGTGAGATATGGCGTAAAGAAAACCTTAAATCCAAAACGAACAAAGAAATGGAAGAACACCTCCAAAGCTCCTAACGATGCCTTGCAGAAGACACGTCACCACATACGGTTAACCAGAAAGTAAATGAAACAAACCAAGGCCCGAGGGCCAACTTGTAACATACAAGGAAACACAACCACAAACACCCAGGCAGACCCAAGCCAATGAAAATATAAGCTAAAGCGGCCGAGGCGGAGAGGAAGAAAGAAGGAGAGGGGCCACGGAGGAGGCAGGGGAAGAGGGGAAGATCATTGAGGAGGGGGAGCGGCGCCCAGGGGCAGGCATAAGGGGGGGGAAAGCGGTACCCGTCTCGCGGATAAAGGGACTGAGGGCAAGGAGGAGCGGGAGCAAGGACCAGAGAGGGGCCTCAGGGCTAATGTCGGTGACACCTAGGAGGTGGCGTGACCATTCTAGGGCCGTTGAGGGACAGCGTAGGATGGCGTGAAAAAAAGTCTAATCCTCCTCCCCACAACGGGGGCAGAGGGTGGGAAGGCCGACAGAAAACCTGGAGGGGTGGGCCGCAAGGTAGCTCTTATGTGAGCGCATCTGATGCACGCGCCCGGCAATGAACTTCCCAAGGCCCATCAAGGGGTGAGGCGACAGGCGCCTGGGGAAACGATAATACTCAGGAGGAGGAGCGGTCCTAAGCCAGTCATCCATAAGGAGATCATTGGCCTTCCCGCGCAGGACGCGGTAGGCAGAGGTCATGCCTGTTACAGGCGGCAGGGGGGGGGGAAAGGATACTAGATCCGTCCTAATCAGGGGGGCAAAGGACAACGAGCCCAAGAGGGGCAGTGCCAGATGAGCCAGAGCATCAATCGGGAGGTGTGTGAGTACCGGGGGTGAAGGGGCGGTCGTCCGCCAGCTAAGTGGCATAACTTTGGCGGGCAGACGCCTACACAGGTAGCGGAATGAATCTGGTGCACGAAATTGTAGCAGCGAAGGAAAGTCAGGAGGAAGGCAAGCTGCAGCAGGACTGGCGGAGGGCGGGAAGGACTCCAGTCGGAGGGCGGCCAAGCGTCAACGGTGCCTGGCCAAGGAGGCGACTGGGGGGAGGCAGGCTTCTGCGGAGAGGATCGGGGTATGGGTGGATCGGAAACAGTTGGTGACCCATCACTGGACAGAACGACAAAAAACCTCCATTCGGTCCAAAAGTGACTGGGAGGGCACCAGAAGGTCTGCTCCATAGAGGAGGATAGGTAACAGAAGGGGACGGCCAGCCTGTGGCACAAATGGGGGGAGAGGCCAGACCCTGGGGGTGACAGCCGCTGAACAGTGGAAAAAGCACCTTGGGCAAGCGAGAGGCGGCGGGAAAAATGAGCGTGAGTGGAGAGAGAAGGGGTAAACCAGTAGCCCAGCCAACATCCTAGATACAGGCTGCCAAGAGTCCTTATATAGACACTCTTCCCTCAACCCTAACCCTGGTGACTTATACCTATGAGTCACATAATCTCGATGACTCAAATTGAGTCATAGTATGAAATCCATCAGCTGACCCCTATGAGCCAACTGCACAACGTTCCAAATCCAATCATAACTTGTAAAACCAGTCATGTGCCCCTAAGTGGTGACCTGCGCGAAACCCATGACTCGTAATGTTAGTCATGTGCGAAACTCATTGCATCATATGACTCACAAGGATGAGTCGTGCGCACGATCAACCAATCACAATATAACAATGATTTGCAATATTGTGCATCATGTAAAACCCCATGACTCCTAATGAGTCATAGTGCGAATCATAACAACCTTATGACTCATAACTATGAGTCATGTTAAATCCTGCTTTACTTAGTCACCAATAGTAACACCTTTCCTCCTCCAGAAACTCCTGCACCAAACTCCTGATCTTATGCCAACAACTCTAAACATAGTTGAGCACCCAGTTACAAATTGAGCTCCATCCTAAAGCTCACAGGCCCTGATAACTACCGGACCTGGTGAGATATCTCAGAATATCTCCTTACTTTATATAATTGCTGGGACATAGTAACGGAAAAGGAAATTCTACTGGAGGAAGAAGAGGCGAGGATTGAAATAATAACTGAGAGAGATTAGATGAATTTCACGATCGATACCAATGGGCCTCTGCCTACTTCCTTGAAACGATTGACCCCTAATGGCTTATTTTGTTGGCCACCCACAAAACACCTCCCGCAATCTGGTAAGCGTTCCAAGATAAATTTGCTAGAGAAAACACCACCTCCTTCTCTAAACAACTCCACGCTGTCCTCAATACTAAGTACGATACCTCTGCACCTATTGCAGACCATATCAACAAGTGTGATACCCTCTGGAATCGAATGCAACACCTTTACTCCTCCTCCTCTGCTGACGAGCGATATGCTCTACCATTTGTATTTAAATCGGTATTCGAGTCACCCGAACCCAAAGCAGCAGATCTTCTCCGCTTCCTTCCCGAGTCGATAAGTGACATCGTCGACAACCTGTAAACCAAGGAGGACCTTACCAAAGACCATTTCTACAACAAGTTGTTAGACATGAGACCCTCAGTTAGCCCTGAGGACGACAAAGCGTATAAAAGCGCTGGTGTCAAAGGAAAAGGAAGGGAACCTCCCCGGAGACCTGCAGCCACATCCAAGGAACGTACCTCCTGCAGAAAGCATTACTCCACTGCTTGCGCTGAGGGACATAACTGGAATGAGTGTAATAAACTCAAGGGTGACAACCAAAAGAAGAAGGAAAAGAAAGCTGTTGGTTCAGCAAAGATCAGCAAAGAAGAAATATCTGAACCAGTCAGTACATCCACATCCATCCCCTATATGCAAAAGACTCCTCACCCACACAACTGCGCAATCGATACAGGCACAAGCTCACACATGACAAGCAACCTAGACCTTCTTATAAACTTTGAACCAAGTACAGGGACTGTTAAGTTAGGCGATGATTCGGTAATAGAATCATGTGGCCGAGGAACTGTAAAGCTTATGGCCAAAACTTCAAAAGGTCATGTAGCCACTGTATTCCTAAAATATGTTCTCTGGGTTCCGAAGTTAGGTCTAAGTAACTTGAGGTCATGGAGCGCTATTTTTTTCTTTGGAGAATGGTTTTTTTTTGCATAGTAAAGGGGCGGATATGTTTGTATACAGGGAGACTAAAAGAGAAGTGATATGGGGAAAGCTTGACAGTCAAGATTATGTTATGCAAGAAGAGAAAGTAGTGCCGAACAAGATGACATACCAACAGTGGCATGAAGCCTTCGGACATCCTTTACCATCCTACCTCAAAAGTACCAACTACTCTGACAATCCAAGTATCCCCGAAGTTCTGAAAGACTGGCAGTGTGAAACCTGCATTACGTCCAAATCAACAAAATGCAAACCCGAATCTACAGACAAAAGATGTGAAAATCACTATGATTTAATCGACTCTGATCTTAGTGGAAAATTCTCAACCCCCTCCTTCGGAAACTCCTGGTACTAGGTCACCTCTATTGATGATTGTACACGGTACACTAGGATTTATCCTCTCAAAGCCAAATCCGATACCTTTAAAGTATTCAACCAATTCATCAAAGAAAGACCCACCTAGGACAACGGTACCATTAAGCGATTCAGGACCTATAATGGAGGAGAATATGTCAACAAAGATATGACAACCATGTTTGAAAAACTGGGTATCATACATGACAAAATACCTCCTTACTCTCATGAATCATATGGCGTTGCCGAACGGTACAATAGGACCATTATCACATCTACACGCTCTATGTTGTCAGGTCTTACACTGTTTTTATGGGCCGAAGCAGTTACAACAGCTGTATACCTCCCAAACATCCTCCCTAATCGATCCACAGGAAAACTAACGCCCTATGCCTCTCTTTATAACAAGAAGCCATTAGTAAACCACCTACACCCCTACGGGACCAAATGCTTTGTCCATATACCTGAGAAGACCAGAAAACAAGGAACAAAGTTACAGACCCGGGCCATAGAAGGATACCCCGTTGGATATACTTCCTCCTGCAAAATATACCGTATATACATACCATCATTGCACAAGATCTCAGAAACGCGTCAGCTCCACTGGACAACCAAGACTATACTACCTCTTGATCCCAAGGAAACTGCACCCTCATCAGAGACCTTTGCAACAGTCTACCCACCTTCCTACCAAAGAGCACCGGCACCCGATAAAGCTCTACCCCAGGAAGCAAATGACAAACCAACTATTGAAGTACATCCACCTCCACCGCCTGAACATCCTGAAGACTATGACCGTCCCCAAACTCCTGAAGAAACACCGGAACCTCCTCTACAGGAAGTACAACCGGAACATCCTCCAGAGATACGGACAAGATCTGGCATAACCGTTCGCCCACCATAATACTTTGGCAGAAATGTCTCTGTACCATCTGACGAGGATCCTAAAACTGACACCCAAGCAGTGAACAGCTCGCTTAACGAACAATGGACCCATGCAATGGACGAGGAAATAAAGGCACTGGAGAAAAGTGGTACTTTCGATGAAGTAGATAAACCTACTGGACGCAAGATTATTGACAGTAAATGGGTCTTTAAGAGTAAGCGAAATGCTGATGCTACATTAGAAAGGTACCGTGCAAGGACTGTTGCCAAAGGATTCTCACAGGTACTGGCTTTTGACTTAGAAGATACTTTCGCTCCAGTCATCCGATATGAATCACTCTGCTTCCTGCTTGCAATATGTTCTAAACACCAATGGCGACCACGGCAATTCAATGTCAAATCTGCATTCCCCTATGGTGAGATGAGAGAAGAAGTCTACATGCGACCGTTACCTGGGTTCGGTAATGGAGACAAAGTATGGCGACTTAACTGATGTCCCTATGGATTTAAGCAATCTGCGAACGATTAGTACGCTCTCCTCACTAGATACTTAACATCC
This sequence comes from Tuber calosporum, assembly GCA_003316355.1. Taxonomy (NCBI): domain Eukaryota; kingdom Fungi; phylum Ascomycota; class Pezizomycetes; order Pezizales; family Tuberaceae; genus Tuber; species Tuber calosporum. The sequence goes on along the minus strand of QFET01010299.1, from coordinate 30,878 downwards.
AATGGTTTGGTGAGATCCGCCCTTGACCCATGCATGTTTGTTTACAGTAAACACAACATATACCTATCGGTTTACATTGACGACATCGCTATATACTCGGCTAACACCCCTCAAGCTACTTCTCTCATAGAAGACCTGAAAAAGGCATTTGAGATTACAGACTTAGGGGAAGCTGCATTCCTACTTGGCCTCCATATCACCTATACAACAGACAGGATACATCTTACCCAGCAATGATACATCAAGTCAGTCCTTGAGCGATATGGTATGGAAAACTCATGGCCAGATTCTATCCCCTTACCCAAAGGCATTCAACTATGGAAAGGGACAGTAGATGAACAGATACTGGACATGTCAATATACCAATCAATAATAGGATCACTTATGTACCTGACAAGTGGTACCTGACCCGATCTAGCATATACAATATCCTTTCTCTCACAATTTTCTCCCTGCCCAACCGAAATCCACCTAAAGGCCGCTAAACATGTCCTTCGGTACATTTACAGTACAAAAGACATTGGACTCTTCTACCCTTGTACAACTACAAAGGCAATGAACACCTATGTGGATGCGGACTTTGCAGCATTTCTCGATACCCGCCGCTCCTTATCAGGGTATGTTATTCTCTTTAACAATGCCTGTATATCATGGCGGTCCAAGAAGCAAGCCTCTGTTGCAACATCTACTACGGAAGCAGAATATGTAGCTATGTCCCTAGCAGCAAGGCAAATACAATGGTACATCAAAGGTCTCAGTGACATTCAGCCTACAACACCGATTGCTTTACATGTCAACAATACCGGCGCAATTTTTCTGGCAACCAACCATCAACTAAATTAACGGATAAAACATATCGAAATCCATTTTCACAAAATACGTAATGAATGCTATAACAGTTCTTTTCACACTCCTAAAGGTTGCGTCCTCAGAAAACCTTGCCAACATTTGTACCAAGGTACATGCGAAACCAGCACATGAACGGATGATGAGATTATTGGGCTGTAGATAATGAGGGGAAGTGTTGAAATTCTTCAATTCGTTTCACATGTATATTTCCTACAGTAATAATGTTTATGTCTCTCCTTGATTATTTCTAGTTTACTCAGGAAAACTACGGACATTACTACAGCTAGGGTATATCATATCCTCGGTTATATTTGATGATAATGTTTGAGGATTAATGCATATATTTCTTATGTTATGTGCAGGATTTCTCAGTTATCTTTCCATGTATAGTCACCTTTTACCAGTCATGTATTATGTGTTATCTTTCTGTTTATTTCGCGCACACCACTTCAGATTACGTATACTTTTTGGATTTCCTTGGTAGTCTTTCAGGGTCAAACATGTTCACAGTTATGTTTCTTACAATGTTTTCGCTATTTTTGTTACTGAGTACATGGAGGATACGCACCTGCATAAATAGATGGTTGCCGCCTACTTTATTTAGTTAATTAAGGACAAGAACTACTACCAATCTACCTTCATACTATAATACTCCACACACAAGCGTGCACATAGTATACTCTTAATGCTGGGTTGTATTTTCGTACTCATGCTATAAGATTGTTCCAATACACATAATTTAAACAACTCTGACTGACAAACACTGCCATTTGAAACAATCTTCTTGTTCTGTGACTGAGGGTCACTTTTGGAGATAGTGTGCTACTCCTTAACCAGTTATACAGTCTATTTCACCAGCACGAAAGCGTACAGTATACGAAGCTGGGCATGGTACTTCAACTCTTCCCAATCATCGACGAATTGAGGCCGCTCCTGTTGAGAAAAAGGTTACCAAGTTCTGGGAATCAGGTCCGATATTGGAGGTTGATACCAATGGTAGCGATTAAGGTAAGCCATCTCAACATAATACCAGAAACCAGAAAGCAGACTATCACTATTGCAACTAGGATTTGGGGAAATGGGTTGAAAGGAAGGGAAATTGGACTAGCTGAGTCCTGTCCTCAATATAAGAAAAATGTAACTGATTCAATACTGCAGGGCCGGATTGGGTCTGCCTTTTCTTTTGTATTGGGATTGCCAGGGTTTAATTCTTGTTTCCTTGGTATCTTGCTTAACTTAGGGAAGACTGATAGTGCTGGTCTGGTTTTATTTGATTTCGTTGTTATTGTATGTCAATCAGGCAGGACTTGATTGGCAATGGAAAGTAATTTAGCAAGTTTACCTGTGGAGGGTTGAATACCCGAAATATCGCTGGCTTGATAGGAAACACCTAAACCATATCTATTATAACGTGATATTCATTATGGCACTTAAGGGAACAAAACCTGTCAGCGAAGAAAGACCCGCTAAGCCGCAGTGGTGGTCAGGCTCACTGCCCCACACTAGGTCAATTTACATAAAAGTCCATTTGGGCTTGAATATTCAAAGCATCAGAGTGGTAAGGAAGCACTACTTCTATTGCACAGTGGCGCTACAGGTGCTTTATTCAGTAGTTCATGGGTCAAGAAGGCCCACCTACCATATATAAATGGGAAGTTTCTGATACCAATATCTGATGCAAGTGGAAACCAAATCACAGGTTCCGGAAATCATAATACCAAAATAGTAATAATAAAGCTCGGTGACCATGTGAATGAGATGAGGCTCGAGTTTGCAGATATACCCAATACTATGGCTGATGGCTATCTCCTAATATTGTTGCTAAAAGACCACAATTCTGATGTTGACTGGGATAAGAGTACTCTGAAGAGTCGTTCAGAATATTGCAAGGCAACCTGCCTAGTCGCTAAGCGATGGTTACAGTTCATCACAAGTGAAGAACTTCTAGCTAAGGATAGCTGGCAGGTATTATTTCTAGGCATGGCTAGGTATACTGGAGAGGAAGGTCAAGTCATTAGTGTTAGTCTTCTTCCAGAGTACAAAGGGTATGTGGATATTTTCAGTCAAGAAATCTATCCGCTCTCCTGAAGCATTCCGAGTTTAACCATAAGATCGAACTCGAGCCAGAAACCAAGCCACCTTCAGGACCCATATAACAACTCTCCAAGTTTGTATTAGAGGACTTGTATGACTATATCCATGAAATGGAGGAACAAGAGAAGATAAAGCGGTCTACATCTCCCGCTGGTGCCCCTATCCTCTTCGTACTAAAGCCTGATGATATGCTTCTGTAATGCATTGATTACCGAAGGCACAACCAGATTACTTTTAACAATAAATATCCATTACCCCTGATCAAGGAGGGTAGAAAAAGGCTCGGAAAAGCCACAGTATAAACCAAGCTGGATCTGAAGAATGAGTACTATCTTGTCCGGATGGCACTGGGTAAAGAATGGAAAACTGCCTTAAGAGTTGTTATTGCCTATATGAATATATGGTAATGCGGTTTGAGCTATGTAACGCACCATGCACCTCTCTGAGTATGATCAATACCATATTTAGAGATATGCTCAATGCGGGAGTCATCGCTTATATGGATTACTTCCTAATATACTCATAGATGATAGAGGAACATGTCTCATTTGTACGTCACGTAATGGAAAGACTGCCAAAACCAGGTCTTTGTGTTAGCATTATGAATTCCACATTCCATTAAAGGGAAGTTGAGTTCTTAAACTATAAGATATCGGAGCATGGGATATCTATATTGAAAGATAAGATTGAGGAGATCAGAGCTTTGAAGAGTCCTAAGAATATGATGGATGTTCAAAGGTTTATTGGCTTGTAAACTTCTACTGTCAATTCAACAATAGTTTCAGCAAAGTAGCGAAACCGTTTACTGATCTGACTAAGATGATGTAAAGTGGGACTGGTCGGCCGCTTGTGAGTAGTCATTTAAACATCACAAGTAGCTATTTACTACCGGCCTCATTCTAACACACTTTGGTGGCTCTTGTCCAACTAAGTTGGAAACTGCCGCCAGTAACTTCGCAATGGGAGTTGTGCTCTCGTAGCTCTGCGATGACCAAAAGTGGCATCCAGTAGTCTATCACAGCAGGATGTTCTTGCCTGCGGAGGTGAACTATAATGTTCATGATAAGTAGATGATGGCAATAGTGACTGCATTCAAGGAATGAGATCATCTTCTGCACTCGGTTGAAGACCAAATAGTGGTATACAAAGATTACAAGAATTTGGAGTACTTTAAAGGTACCAAGGTCTTGAACCGCAGGCCGCACCGCCGCGCAGAATTCTTCCAGCCGTTCAACTTCAAGGTAGTTTACTGGAAAGGATACCTGAATGAAAAAGCAGATCCGTTGTCACGACATAAGGACTACTGCCTGTAAGAGAAGAGTGATCCACTATCAGAAACATTTTTTCATCCCACGCAAATGCACGAGCTACTGGAACATGACATCCTGGGACCCCAAATGCTACTGACCTGTTCAGGTTATTGCTTGCAGTCTGGTGTCTTACAAGCCCTAAAGGTAGCGACAGAAAAAGACCAAGCATACCTTGCAGTCCTCATGGCAGTAGCAGATAAGGGGTCAACTGTTGACTCCCAGTTTGACATCGAGAAGGGTCTGCTCACCTACAAGAACCGATGGTATCTCCCTAAGGAGAAGATCTTAAAGCGGACAATCAGGGAGGCAGAACATGATTCACACATCGCCGAACACTTGGTCACTTATAAGACCATGGCATGAGTAAAAGTGACCTTCTATTAGCCCAACATGGATAATCATGTACCAGAACATATTCGTGGCTGTGAGATTTGTCAACGAAGTAAGACCAGAAGGCACAAGATGTTTGGCTTGTTCCAACTGGTAGAGGTTCCAATGGGGCTATAAAACGCAATTTCCACGTACTTCATTGTGGCCCTAACAGTGTCTGTGGGATATATAATGATATGGGTAATTGTAGATAGATATTCAAAGATGTCTCACATTATCCCACTGGCTATGGAGGTGCCCATTAAAGAATTAGCTCTTTTTTTCCTCAAGGAAGTGTGGCGATTACATGGGCTCCAAGCATCAATCATCGGAGACTGAGATACCATTGTCAATTCTAAGTTTTGGATAAGTCGCATGGATCTAGCACAAGTCAAACTCAATATCACTACCGCTTTACCTCCAAAGACCGATGGACAAACTGAAAGGGTTAATCAGAAACTCGAACAGTACCTAAGAAGTTTTTGTTCATATATACAAGACAATTAGGGTGCATTGTTGCCGCTGGCAGAAAACTCATATGCCCGACCAGCGAGCTGGTGGTATAGGATTGGGAAGGCACCTAGGCGGATATTGAAGAGACTTTGCAAAAGGCAGAGGAGCAGCAAAGGAAGTGGTATCACCAGAAGTGTCTGCCATCTGCAGAGTATGTCACCATAGAAGATATGGTCCAAGGCTGAGCAAAGAAGGCAGACCGGGTTATGTTAGACATACGCAACATTCGCACCAAGGGACCTATGGAAATAGCTGATAGTAAAAGGTTTAGTCGGTTCGTAGACAAGTGAAAAATTGGAACCCGTGCATTTGAGCTGCAAATGCCTGCGTAATGGACTATCCACCCAGTTTTCAATATCAGACTTATGAAACCTTATCAGGAAGACCTAATTGGTAGACCCGCAAAGGAGGTCCAGGTCCGACATATTGTATACTCAAAGCTGAGCTAGATAATAGAAACTAAAGTTGACAGCCAGTGGTATGGAAGTGCAAAAGTCAAGTTTCCTCACTGGTTTGTACAATACTTAGTCTTGTGGGAAGGGTATGGCGTAGAGGAAAACTTAAGGGAACCGTTCAAGATGTTGGAAGGAACAGCCTTACAAGCATTGTTGCGCTCCCATAATCGTTATCCCTTTAAGCCAAGGCATCACCCAATATGAATAAGTACTCATGTGAGGTACTTGCGGGAAGAAAGACTCACTACAGAAAAGGAATAGGTCTAAGAACAGACTTGTGGAAGAGTCGAGTAGTGTAACACTCCTACATATCAGTTGGTATAGTGTGCCAGACGTCAGCCCCACCAGAGGCACTAGAGGGCAATAGTGAGGAACGGTACCATAGGCCTGAACAGTAACTTACCAAGTTGATGTACCTAGGTTAAGAAAGGTACCTAGATACTTAGTAGAGTAGAGTAACCATGCTAGGCAGGGTAACCCGGATCTACACTCAGGTAGGGTAACCCAGCAAGGCCAGGTAACCCTGACCGCCAGTCAGGTAGGGTAACTAAAAATCACTATGAAAATATAGTATGCAGAGTAGACACTGTCGGCTGTCCTACGCTCATATAACCAAGGGTATCATTGTTTTACGGACCAGTGTAAACAATATAGTAGTTATAGATAGCTCCTGGTAACGCAAGTGGGTATTACACGGACTTCCCCAGAGATTTGCACCAGGATAGGAAGGAGTTACCCTACCTTTGAAGTCATTTATGAAATTGTTGACCTCAAGTTACCCTAGCACAATGTTACGTGGATTGCTAAAACCTTACTGCAGTTACCAGAGGCTCCTGGGGGGTTTTGGAAGGCCCAACACTCCCCTGCGGCTCCCACGTTCACCTCTTATGATGTGTGGGAAAGGGTGACAGTTGCAAAATACCTAACAATACTGTGAGTATGAAGTCAGTCGTGTAATACCATATACGGCAACACTGTCCATCCGACCAGAAGCTGTCCGCAGGATATAAATAGGGGTAGGCAATGGCTAACCTGTGCAGCTTGCTAGTATTGATATTAGGTGGCACTCTGGGTGTACTCTAGGTACCTAATATCCCTATGGGAGGCAGGGGAGTCCCTAGGAAGTGCCACCTGAGCATGGGGAATAAAGGGAGATTAGTCCAGATATACTCTATAGCAAAAAGGTAATTGATAGCCCTGGAACTTTACCAATACTGAGAGACTTTACAACAGGACTCTGAGAACATCATGTCTTATCAAGGCTGAGGCGGTTAACTAACTATTAGCTATGGGTAGCACCTATTCTAGCCAACACAGTAGTGGCACTCGGCCGAGGAGCTCTGGAGTCATTTAGAAAGCTGCTAATTTCCAAGTAGACAAAATGACTATATCATTTGCATAGAAGAAAATGTATTAGGGCTACTGAGTCTTAACTGAGATAACAAGTCCCATGTTGACTTGACAGTATGCCACTGATAACACTTCCATCTGGAAGGTTTTTCTCTCCTGCAGACATAATTGAGATACATTGCGGAAAACCAAACAGATTGGTGGACTCTTATTATCCAAGCGATCCGCGGACTTCCAAAAGCTGACCCAGAGGGAATCCAGCCTTGATAATCCTTGAGTGGACAAGGGTGCTCATTTATAGTCAGAGGAGGGACTGGTGTCGATGGCCTTTATAATTCTACTCAAATAATCACTCTCTGCATTCTACTCTGATAAACAACTATCCTCTTTAGAAGAAGAACTTGAATTGGGTGCAGCTCTGGCTTAACGATATTAAGTTTTCTCATTTTGATTCAATCATCTGAACCTTTACCTTCCTTGAACTTTACTTTGAGTCTTTGGTACAGTCGCAAGCTTAAGATCCATCTTCCTACAGGGTGCGCCAGATACACTTATCCATATATTGAGAAAGAACACATCCCAGACCATAAAGGCTTGCATCAGTTTCCACTACAATCTCTCTTGCAGGATGAAAGTGATATAATATGTAAGATGTAATAAACCATTGTTTGAGCTCATCAAAAGGTATTTGTTTTTTCTCTCCCAAAGCAAAATCCTTTGAATTACCCTTTAGTAAATTGGCAATTGGTGCACATAGTTCCAAGAAATTCTTTACCAATTTTCAGTAAAAATAGCCGAATCCCATAAAGATTTTGATATCTTTTTCCTATGTAGGTGGTTTCCAGGTCTTGATTGATTCCACTTTTCACTCGCTAATAGTGACTCCATCAACAGCCCCTATATACCCCCGAAACTCCATGGATTTAATATTAAAGGTGATATTCTCTATATATATAGCCATATGATATTCTTGTAGTTGTTCCAGTACCTTTTTGCCTAATATGACATAATCCTTTTCAGTTTTAGAGTATGAGTACATCATCGATATACACCACAACTCCTTCATCAAGCCAGTCTTTCAGGATCATAGTCATAATTGACTGGAATGTTGTAGGTGTATTAACTAGTTCAAATAGCATGATCTTGGATTCATATAGGTCATATCTTTTGCTTAGGGCAGTTTTCAATTTATCACCCTTTCGTCTGTAGATTATATGACATCCATCTTTGAGATTAATCTTTGTGAAAATAGGGGCTCCTTGAATGTGGTAGTGTAGGTAAGTCATCAGAGTGAGAGGGTATTTGTTGTGGATAGTAACTTTGTTCAAGCCTTGGTAGTCTATTCCTAATTTGAGGCCTCCATCCAGTTTGGGAACAAAAGCTATTGGTGCTCTGGCATGAGACTTGCTCAGCAAAATCTTTCCTTGTTTTAACATACCATCCAAATATATTCTAAGTGCTATTGACTGTTTTTCTGACAGTTGGTAGATTGGTCCACAAGGTGGATGTGTATCTGGTGTCAGGTGAATAGTGTGATCAATGGTTTGATGAGATACTTGTTTGGCCACTGTTGACAGGCGAAAAAGGTCCTTGTAGTCATGGTACTGTGCGGGAAGTGTATCAAGGACTATTTCTTCCTTATCATTTACACTTACAATTCTTCCAATAACCAGTGCCTCTGGGTCCTCCAAAACCTCCTTGTCTGATTCGATAGGTGTTCCTTCATGTTCCGGCATGAGATGTAGTTGGCATCCTCGAGCTACAGTACCCTACCTTCTCAGGTGATGAATTCCCTTGATTGGATGTTCATTATTCCACCACACAAACAGAATTATAATTCTATAATTTACTGTAGGAGCAATTTCGCATAAAGCTTTTGACTAGTATTTATATTTTCTTATCTCCAGGTAGAGGGGACAGGTAATAACTCTTCTAGTAGATAATTGGTCTCCTGTATATCCTTAAATAGGTATAGGATCCTGGTGAGTTTCATAAGGAATATTCAATTCCTTTATCAAATTTTCATGAATTACAAAAATATCCAATCCTGAGTCTAGTAGGACTCTTTTGCAATAAGGTTTTCTTTAAATATAAATATGTGCATCATGTTTCAGGCATTAATTGCATTTTGGATTTTAAAAATCAACCTTCAGTTGCTGGTGCGACTGTGTAATATTTGTTCATCCTTGCTTAGAATACTGTATAGCTCTAAATATTGGGTCTTCGTGATAACTCCAGTGTAACTTGGACCTGAGATGTCTCCACAGACAAACTAGAATACAACAATTAATTATTAAGCTTCTAGGTGGCGCACTACAAGCAGTCTTTAGTACCTACTAACGGGTTCCAATAAAATTAAATTAAAAAAACCCACCACATCTCTAAGCGGGGAGACACCTGCATAAATATATGTTGCTACTTTTGGGTATCGCAAATGATGATGGTTATCACCAATATGCGCCTGGGTTCTTTAGATAAACTTGCCAGTTTCTTTGAGGGATATTTCCAGAAAGATTAGTTTGTTTTTGAAAAGAAACTTGATTTCCGGAAAGTGAATCAAATTCTAAAACCTTCACAATATCTGAAATTGGAATAGCTTATCCACTTATGGAATTAATAGCCTATGAACCATTGGCATTTTCGCAAAAATCTATAAAACTTTATTTTAAGGGGGTGGGCTTATTTGTACTGATGGTCACAGTTAGGGTTAAGGCCTAGTCAGTAGTAATTGGTACAGGCTTGCCTAATTTGCCACTGGACAGAGGTTACGCGTTGAAACAGCACCTAGGGTAACACTTTGGATAATTGTATGGTTAGGACAAAGGCCAACTCTTCTCAGCTAGTCCAGTGACTAAAATGGGTGTTCGGCAGGGTGTCAAAAAGCAATAGCCTTGCCCGAACTAAAAAAACCCTCTTCCTTCTATGAGGTTAACTCGCTGCCATATTCCCTTGTATCTGTAACCTACTCCCAAGTATCGCGAGAATACCAAAGGGACTCCCAAGATACTCTTAGTATAGAGGGGGAAGCCTCAATAGATAGGTCTTTTATAGACTAGGTATAAGATATCAAACTAGTAGAGTGACTATTCAACTTGTAGTATTGAAGATGATAGTCCTGTGAGGCTTGAGAGTCTGAATCCTTAAGGGATTGCAGGCTATTTAAATACAAAAGATTGTAGCTAGGAAAACTTAACAAAAGCGCAAATATCCTGTCCAACAACATGCTAACAGAGGCAGCATAACAAAATAACTATATTCTAGTAACAAAGAGTTAAAAGCAACAGGATGGAACTAACAAAATAAGTAATGGAATCTAAACAAGGAGGAACAAGCGATCGCGAATACTGTACAAATCCAATAGGTATAGGAGAAGGATGGTGATACTCAAATAGGTTGAAGCAATGAGGGGATAATGAGAAGCGAAACAAGGAAAGAATAACCAGTTAGGAAGTCATAACCAAGTAGGAATGGATAACCTAATAGTAGTACTTATCAGGTATAAACTCAAATAAGTAATAACCAACATCAAGTCAGTAGTAATTGTAGAAACATAGTAGGATTCTGTTACATTCCCATTAAAGGAAATGAAACAAACAAAACAATAAGCAATATGGCAAAGGGTTTAATAACCAACCCGTCTTTGGAGCATTCCACTAAATTTCACAACATATAAACCTATCAGTAACATATATCCATCACTGGTGTCAGGACCTTACACCTTTATTTGCCTCATAGTACTGAAGACAATACTATAAAGCAGTTAGCCTTCCATCTTAGAGTCATCCAAGGTGGAGAGTGTTGTGCTGATATCGGCTTCTGAGTAGTCTGAGTCTTGAAAGGGTTTCCAAAATCTGTAAGAGTCAAGCTCAGGTGATAGGGGGTCATAGTATAGTTTCTGAAGTGTCCAGTCAGAGAAAGTCTCGCAAGGGACCAAGGAAGTCTGAATGGTATAGATTCATTATAGGTATCGAACCATTAGGATCTGATAAGTGTCCTGGGGCCTTCTAGGTTGAAGAGGGGTTCCCATGTTGCTTCGATTTCATCATACCCTTTCCAATACTCAAGAACTTTTTCTTTTGGCGATAGATTCGATCTTTGATTATCTTTGTGATTTCCAATTACTCTTGTCCTCTGTCATCTATGGTGACAGGCTCTTTGGATATTGATTAAGGTTTTCCTGGGAAGGCTGAGGGGTTTGGTCTTAGTCAAATGCTAAGATAGCTGTGATGGATCAATGGGTAGATTCCAGCTATCACTGGGGGAAGTATAAATTTGTACTTGTTGTGTCAGTCAGGTTATTCGCTCACTGAGAAAGGTCCTAACAAAGGTCCAACTGGCTTGTGATTTGATCCAACCTTATGGACATAGAGAGCTGATATAAAGATAACTTAGGTTTCGTTAGGGATGAATGGTGGTCCATCCTTTCTTCTATTTTTACTATAGGTAGTTTGACATGGTCTGGCTATTTTGAGTACATCTCTAACAACTTGGTGGTTCTTCATTATTATGGAACCAGGGTCGTTTGCTGCTGGGACTAAAGTGGGAAGAACTCAGACTCTAGGAAGTCGGTTTGGTAGTCTGCCATAGGTGATTTCGAAGAGTGAGAGTTCTGTGTTATTGCTGGGAGCTGCATGGATTGAAGTCTGGACATGAGGTTGGTGGCGAACCCACTTGATTCCTTTAGGGTTAACATAGTTCTTTAGGTATTAGCAAATAGTTGAGATTCTGCACTCAGTCTGACTATTGGTCTGGTGATGGTAAGCTGGAGCCATATTGAGAGCAACATTGAGATTCACCATAAGCTATGTCCGAAAAGCATGAGAAAAACTTGAGGTCTCTGTTGGAGACTAGGGAGCTAGAGAAACCATGAATAGAGAAGACTTACTTAATCAGAGTGTATGCTGTTTCGATAGCAGTGATATTCTGAGAGACTGGTATGAGGTAGGTAAAGTCACTGAATCAATTGAAGACAACTTTGATGAGTGCAAGCTTAGAATCGCTAGGGAAGGGTCCTGCAAAGTCACTTGCAAGAGACAAGAATGGCTGTCGAGGGATAAGGAGGGTGGTGACTAATCCTTCAGTGACTGTGGTAGGTTGCTGATTGAGCTGGCATAGGTGGCATCTGCGGACATAGTCTTTGAAATCGTTCCTCATGGACTGCAAGTAGAAGTGACTTAAAGTATATTCAAAACTTTTCTGCCAACCCATATTTTCTAGATGTTCGTGGGTCATGTGCACAATTTCGCTTCTCATATTAGTACCTTTATAGACTTCTTCATAGGGGATATAAGGACAGTCTTGACAGTCATCCTTACCATTTCTGACGAGAACTCCATCATATAAGAGCAAGTCAAGGTGCTCGATAGCCTTTGTGAATACCTCAAGGAGCTGGTCATTCTGAATAGAATTTTGAATGCAGCAGTACCTCTTTCCGTTCGTGTAGTCGGTGGGCTAAAATGTGTGAAGCTCAAGCGATGAAGAGGGCTGATCAAAGCAGGAATCCTCTTAATTGACAGAGGCCTTAGGGGTAGGTAGATTGCATCCTTCATCGATATTCGGTATTTGTCTTTCTTTTCCCTTATCAATAACTGTATTAATGACAGGGTAGCCATCATTATCATAGAGGGGAGGAGGAACGGCCTATCTGAGTTCTGCTCTGCACTTGGCATGAAGAGGGAAGACAAAGTTTAAGGAATTGTAAAGAGGCAAGGAACCTAGAATCTTGCAAGATCCTACAGGAAAGTATCCTGTATTGTTTCTATTTATGTTGGTTTGGGATTCGTCCCAGATACAGGCAGTCCAGTTCATGGCTCTGTGTGTAATAGTTTCAAGAAATTGGTCCAGTGCATTGACTGGGGTCAAGGAGGGACTGGTGTGGGCTGAGGGACTGGTTCAAAAGGGGTGCTGCAGGGGGAGATATTTCCGGATGTAGTGACTGCAAGGGATTCCAATTGGATAATAGAATATTCTTGCTCCAAGGCCAGACAGTTGAGCTTTATCTCGCTCAATAATCACTTTGGCTTTGGATGGCTCTTGAGGGTTGCAGAGGTAGGAGGAGGTCTCGACGATATCACAACCTTGAATGGCCTTAGTTGCAACCTCAAGTGCGTCTGCTGCAGTGTCGATGGCTTGTTCAAGAGAATACGAATAGTGACTCGCTTCTTGCAAGTTAGAGGGGTTTGAGTTGGTGCCATAATGTGAATTCCACATGGAGTGGTGTTCAGGAGTATGGATGTGAGAGGGTGCTTAATGATCAGGGCAGTAGAAGGGTTTTGGGCATTGGGGATAGTGAGGTAGTGTCTTGATACACTGGTCATGGCAGAGGAGGAGGTCTTTATAGGCTACTTCTCTGCAGTGCAACCTACTCCCAAGTATTTCAAGATTCCCAAAGGGACTCTGAAGATACTATTGGGATAGGGGGAGAAGCGTCAATGGATAGGTCTTCAATAGACAAGGTTAAAGGTAAGAAACAAATAAAGTGACCGTTCAACTAGTAGTATTAAAGATAATAGTCCAGGGAGCCTTGAGAGTCTGAATCCTGAAGGGATTGCAATCCCTTTAAATAGAAAGGATTGTAGCTAGCAAAACTAAACAAAAGCCCAAACATCCTGTCCAACAAACATGCTATCAGAGGCAGCATAAAAAGGTAACTATATTCTAAAAACAGAGGGTTAAAGGTGACAGGATAGAGCTAACAAAACAAGTAATAGGATCCAAATAACTATGGACAAGTGATCGCTAATACTATACAAATCTAGTAGGTATAGCAGGATGATGACAATACCTTAATGGGTCGAGGCAAGGAGAGAGAAATGATAAGCAAAGCAACAACAGAATCACCAGTTAGGTAGTTATAACCAAGCAGAAAAGAACAACCAAATAGTAGCGCTTATCAGGTATAAACTCAAATAAGTAATAACCAAAATCAAGTCAGTAGTAATAGTTGAAACATAGTAGGATTCTGTTACATTCCCATTAAAAGAAATAAAACAAATAAAACAATAAGGAATATCCTAAAGGGCTTAATAAGCAACCCGCTTTTGGAGCATTCAACTCAATTTCCTAACCTATAAACTTATAATTCACATATATCCTTCACTGGTGTCAGGACCTTACGCCTTGATTAGCCCTATAGTAGCAAAGACAATACCCTGAAGCAGTTAGCCTTCTCTCTCAGATTCCTCCAAGGTGGAGAGTGTTGTGCAGGTATTGGCTCCTGAGTAGTCTGAGTCTTGAAAGGGTATCTAAAATCTATCAGGGTCAGGCTCAGGTAATATGGGGTCATAGCCTGGTGTCTCAAGTATCCAGGCAGAGAAAGTCTCAGCATGGGACCAAGGGAGTCTGCAAGGTATAAATTCATTGTAGGTATCGAACCAGGAGGATCTGATCTGGGTGCTGGCACCTTCTAGGTTGTAGAAGGGTTCCTATATTTGTTCTATTTGTAATAGCCTTTCTAATAGATCAAGAACTGTCTCTTTCTGCAATAGATTCGATCTTTAAGTATCTTTTCCATTTTCCATTGCTCTTGTCCATAGGAATCGATGGTGACAGGCTCATTGGATATGGGTTCAAGTGTTCCAGGCAAGGCTGATAGATTTAGTCTTAGTCAATGTGAAGATAGCTGTGATGGATGTATGGGTGGATTCTTGCCATTACTGGGGAAAGTATTTGTTTGTAGTTGTTGTGTCTATCAGGTTCTTCGCTTACTGAGAAGGGTCCTAACCAAGTTCCAACTTGCTTTTACTTTCGTCCAACCTTATGGACATAGGGTACTGACTTAAAGATAACTTTAGTTTGTTAGAGATGATTGGGGGTCCATCCTTTGTTCTGTTTTCGCTGGAGGTAGTTTGGCCTGCTATGGCCTTTTTGAGTGCATCTCTGGCGAGTTAATGGTTCTTCATGATCTTTGAATCAATCTTGTCTGCTGCTGGTACTGAAGTGGGGAGAACTTGTGCCCTGGTGAGGAGGTTTAATATTCTCACAAAGGTGATTTTGAATTGTGTGTGTTCTGTGCTATCGCTGGGAGCTGCATTGAATGCAGTCTGGACATGGTATACTTCTTTACCTCCCTAAACCATTGCTTGAGTTTGTCTGCTAGTAGATCTTCGCCTTCTCCATTGAACTTGGATCGTTGTAGAAGCTTCATCTTTGGTTTTCTTGGTTATTCTGGAGCGTCAGCCATCGTCATTGATACTAGCAGAGGTGCTGGCGGGTGTCTGGGAGTTTCTAGTTCTTTCTCTTTTCCCTGAGGTACTGGTGGTGGTCTAGAGGGTCCTGGGAAGTCTGGAAATGCGCCAGGTGGCGTTTCTCTTCTTGAGGGTACTGCAGAGTTTGGTCGGGTTTCAAAGACTGTCTCCAAGATGCTTCTGGCTCTTGGTCTCGATTCCTGAGCTGTCTCAGTTCTCTGGCTTTCTCTTTTGACAAGTTGCACTGTAGTAAGGTCCTTTTCTGAGTCTGTATCAAGGTATCTTAGTTGTAGGAAAATTTGTCTAAGTATGAGTATATCATAACCTCCTCCTTCTGGCTGTGTATCTTGGTTGTTCCCAAGTCTGCAGAGACATCTGGATATCCTTCCAGACCTAGTAGTCTGACCTCTAATAGTGGTAATGATGAATGTAGCACCTGAGTTGGGACTCTCTCCCTGCTGCTCCTGCTTCTACCTAGTTATCAAGAAAAGAAAAGGGTGATCAATCCTGTCTACTGTTCTCAATCCTGAGAACCAGATATTACCTGCACAGTTGAAAAAAATATAACAGGTACTAGCCTATGTGACCGGTTATACAATAAAGCTAAAGTGATAGCCTGCTATTACTTTGGTGTCTAAGGGAGACCTGCTAAGAGGCGAAAACAAGGGGAGTACAATACAGTGGTTTATAGAATGAAGGGGAACAATAGGGTCACTGTTCAACCAAGTAAATTCATTGTCTAGGCATCTGTCTGAAGTTTCATGTCTCCTGCTAACCAGGAAACAACTCTTGAATTCGTGAAATCTTTCCTGCACGAGTTGAGGCTCTGGAAAACTGCAGCCACTATCATTACCGGTGAGTGGACAGCTACCAGAATCCTATGGCCCTGCAGGAGTCCTGGAAGGCCTGGGGCTTTTCCACCCAGTGCCTTCATCCGACAGCTGCTATATATGACCTGTTCCTTCACTTGGAACTTCTTGGGCACAATCCTACCAATCCTCTAAAGCATACAGTATTCAGAGTGCCAGAATCTATGGATTCCAGTAGGGAAATCTAATACAAAAGGAATCAAATCAAATGAAAGAAATATGACAAAGGAAAGGCGAAAGAAAGTGGTAAATAGAGCTACCGGCATATGTACACCTATTACACTAATGAGCATGGAGAGGAGGGAATCATTAAGACAAATCACCACCCCTTAGCAAGGCCAAGGGGTGAGGTTGAGTCAAAACAAAACTGGGAACAATTTCTCTAAGTATTGATATTTCAATCGCTGGGTGTGTAGAAGAGACAGAGGATGTCCCTGAACTACTGGGTTTTGATTGATTTTTGATTATCTCATATATTCGTTGTTAAGGTACAAGAACATGAATTGAGCACTAGCTATGGCAAAAACAAAGCCTTAATTCCAATCAAACATCCTCCGTGCCTCAAGGTATCAAACCCCGTACTTACAGAACCATCTGGAATAGGCTTAACTGTACATCTCGCCTACAAGCAAACAAACCCCTGCTGTTTAACGAGACAACAGGTTGAAAGTAAGAAGCAGGAAAGCAGGAAAGCATAAGGAAAACTCTTGACGCAAACTACTATTGATAAGGAGAAAATAGCCACTACTTCACACCCACAAGGGCGTTGGCAGGTTGATGATAGACCTGAGTTTCTGAGGTAACCGACGGCATTAACACAAGTCCAAGAGATAGTGCAATACTAGGACCAGGCGTAACCGAAGGCAGATTTGCCCATGGGTAAGAGTCGTAGAGAGGGGAGGTAGTAAGTTCCCAGCTGAAGCGGAGAGGAGCAGTAGGGTTCCAGCCATGGTTGAGGCAGTAAGGGGCCAGCTGAAGAGGAGGGTGGGCAGTAGGCTGCCAGCCGATCCAACGTGAGGAGAGGAGAGATAAGGAGATGAGAGATAAGGAGAGGAGGAGGAGGGGTAGACCCAATTATCAGGGACGGAACCGTGTGTGTACCCATCTAGGCAGTTCTCTAATGACAAAGAGTGGAGGAATCGACCATTGGACAGAAAAGCGACCGTAGGCCTGTAGGGAGTTTCCTCCTACTGCAAGTGTGTCGCCCAGCTGTATGAAGGTAGGGTGTTGCCGACAGTCCAAATGTTAACCGAGACAGAGCAAACAAGCTAAGCAAGGCAAAACAAGAGCAGGGAAAGGAGAGGAAACCATCCACTAGGATGGAAAGGAGAAGATGGTCTCAAAGGGGTAGACCTTAATGAGTTTGGCGAGGGGAGATGGAGGTAAACACTTCCGCACCGCATGGCGTGGCCAAGGGGGGTGGGAACAGCAATCAATTTATACACTTATTCTGGTACTTATGTTGGCAATTTATTTGTAGTATCTATCGAAACTTCACCAATGGTCTAACAGGTTTGAATACAATTTGACCCTGAAGATGTATGACCCTGCTATGGCAAATAATCCCCCAGTCTATCTAATACTCTAAGGGTATCAAGCACTGCACCAGTAGATACCCTTCGATCTCTTTGCCATATAAACTAATTTCAGTTTTATGCCACCCAATTGCAAACTTCTTACGGAATACCTGGTGGTCAGTCTGGATGGCTGTCTTTCTTGCATATATACTCTCATGTACAGAGCCATTTTGCATCATTGAGAATATAGAAGATGTAGTAGATTCACTTGCATAAATTCCTCTATCTTCTTGCACTGAGGCTGAGTAGTTTGGCTTTAATCCTACCTCTTGCCAGCGTAGGTTGTAGTCAATATAGTCACCTTCTGGAACTCAATACCATTAAATCTTTAGGCCCAAAAGCCAAGTACCATATCCCACATGGGCAACATTTGTGCAATGAGTTTGGAATCCATCTATTGTAGCATGGAGAACAATCTATCAGTATCAGCCACACATGTACTATTCCAAGAGGATGTAATCACCATGAGCTATAATAGGAGGAAGAGCAAGATCAGCAAGTAGGCATAATTGATGCAAGTTTGGTTGGCGTACATGATGATTACACACAGGAGCTAGACGAAACTGGTGCAAATCAAGTGGGCGAAAATGAATATTAATGTTAGCTAGTATATTATCATCTATCTTAAGAGAAAATAATAGAGGATCATACAGGTCAAAAAAGTCCTAGAGGAAGTAAGCATTCATAAGGGCTTGCAGATGGTGTCAGTTAGAGGTGACATATAATTGAAAATATTGAGAAGAATGAATATAGTGCGTGCATATAGTGAATAGAAAGGGACAAAACATGAGATTAGGTAAGACTCTGTGAATATGACTGGCGGATTCATAGAATGAGGAGTAGGATAGGAAGATATTCTAAATTGAAGGAGGACTAGAACGACATCGGAGAGATTAGATAAAGCATCAGAGATATTTAGAGTCGAGAAGGAGTTCAAAGTGAATATTGACAAGGTGTAGACAGAAATCAGTGGTTCAGTAAAGAGGTTCAGTAAAGAGGTTCAGCAGATGCAAAATAATACAAAGCAAGATCGCAAGATATGGATAATCATTGGTGGAACTAGGGGGTAATCAGAGTGAAGGCTAGAGATGTGAGGACGTGACAATAGAGTGCCTGACAGAATGCAGACAAAACACAGACAACATATGCTATTCAGCAGAAGAATAGACAGGAGAGAGAGGATAGAGAGTGGGTTTAGAGGAAGTGATTGGTGAGTCAAACACATTAGCATATGGATACTAGCGTCCGCCAGCTCCAGGATGACTAGGCCAGTATCCGCATTGTGTGGTAAATTTTTATAGATAGTGTCTGCTAGAAGAGGTCAGCTGCGTCTGAACTCAACTCAGGGTGTGTCCAGATGTGTCACGTCCTAGCATGCCAACCCGGATTCGCAGTTTACGTTTACATCTTCAGGAGCATCAGACACACAGGAAGTGTCAGATGCAAAGTAATATTTTAGCTAATGGAATCTGAGTTACTTCTAAGTTCATAGAATATTGTTGATTTCTTTCACATTCTATAACTTGTCTAGTCAGAATAGAGAAAATACCTAATATCAATTATCAACTCTGATAAAATTCAACCAACTGGAAGTAATATAATTATTGGATACTAACTTGTTGGTTTATAAAAGAAAGGAGGAGGAGGGTAATTGGAAAAGTGATATTGATAGAATCAGTGAAATACTTGCTCAATCACCTTGTTGTTAGCCCTTGCCTTTCATGTAAGAACTTTATACATAAGTAGGGTTTTGGTTGTACTTGATCAATAATATTGTACTAGTTACAATTTCTAAAAAATGATAAACTACCTTTAAATCAAAATAACTAAATAACATACACCCCATTTACAATTACTCCTTGGTACTAAGATGCCTAATAAACTGCATTTATACTTGATGCTAAAATGTGGATTTTGAGAATTTTGAGATTTTAGCATATAAAATATTCTACAAAGGCCATTGAGTATTTAAGAATATTATATCTACTGTTTTTCATGTACCTTACATCACTAGCTAGGTGATTAAGGAAATCTAAATATTTTGAGGTTGGAGTCCAATATGTGCATTTTAACTTGTACACTTTTATATCAGAATAAGAGATATCAATATTTGAGTTTGCAGTCATCTTTTAAGTCATGAGTCCACAATCTGAATTCAAGGAAAATACCAATCATTAGTACAAGACAAAGCTTATATTCAACCCCTCAAACATCTATATTTCCTATATACCAGATCTTGTCAACTTTATCTAATAAATTAACATTTATAATCAATATTCCCACAAAGAGTATCCTTCAAATTAAGTCCTTTTATATTACCAATCCACATTTCAAAGCAAATCTCATCAGATTCAGCCAAACTCTTTAATTATTAACTGTTTCCCAGAAACGTTAATTGATCCATGATATTAATCATATAAGAGTAGGGATTCATCATCATATGAGTTTGCAATGAATCCTACAATGATTTACCCCAATCTGCAGCTTACTCTAAATAATCAATCTTCAAATATCTACTAAGGAAGAGAAAACTTACAAGTACAACACTGTAGTATTCATCAATTTTCTCCCAGATATACCCTGTTTTAATCCCCCAGATGGAACTTTTTAAAATATGTCCTGCTTGATCTTTTCCCTGCTTTTGTGGTAAGTTTCTCCTCCCTCCCACATATTGAAATCTTTATTTCTTCTATTATTAGCATTTCTCTTCTACCACTTAACTATTTCTTTCTCCTGTCCTCCTTGTTAGATGCTCCGACCATATATCTATTTTCTCTTATACTGTATAATTAGTCTGGTGAGCATTCCTATTAGAAACAAGAAGTTTAGTTGAAATTTCCTGTGAGAAAAAATTGGTTGAAACAATATAGGACCAGAGAAAATTGTATAATACCTTCAAATGCTGAAACCAGACCTAACATAAAAGTTTTGCTGTTGCTGAAAAATAGCTGAGGCAGTAGAGATTATGGATAATGAAGAAACAAAGAAGTTAGAAAGTAGGAAGGATACCCTTCTTATATAGACCTTTATCAAAAAGTGCCAAGGTAAGGGGCTTGGCAAAATATCAAAATTTGTGCCTAAAATACTATTGGAGAGACTGGTACATATGGTTTAGGGTCTGACACTACCCTGTCAGTATCATGCAATGATAGAATTCCATCATTCGTTATAATAGGATAACTACAACAAATGAACTCAGGTGCAATTATATACATACACTTGATCCATGATTTTGGCCAAATATAGTCCGCCTTCTTATTGAGCAAAATGTAATTCTGGAAAACCCCAGCGTCAACACAAACCAAATATATTAGCAATGAAACTAGAATGTCATATTGATGGCAATCTCCTTTCAGTGCACTAAAGACTCCTGTCAGGACAGAGATCTGACAATGAAGGACTTCATATTTTGAAATACCCCCTCAAATAAGACCTCTACACAATTTACATCCATTAATTCTGATAACGTCAACTATGGTATCACGTACTCATGATTGCTTTTCAACTCTACAATATAACTAGGAGCAGTAGAGGAGGAATAGTTTGATAAAGGGTCCCTGGTAGTAGAATACCAGCCAAAATTATCCCTCTTGTTTACCTATTGCAATCATATTTGTTGAGTTTATAGAATTGTATTAGATTATTGGGAACTGTCAACTGGGGTCTTTGGCTACTATTGGAAGTGGTATACACAGGTCCCTTCTTGCTTCTCCTTAATAAACTATACCATATATTTGACATCTAGGATCCTACAGGCACTCTCAAAGTTACATGTTCCCATTGCAGTAATCCTATTATCAAAGCTGAAATATCTTCAAACATCTCTATATCTGAAATTCTGAAGCCTGAAGTGGAATGTGTAGTGTCTACACTACCTATAACTACTTTGTTAAATTTCTGTATAAGGTTCTTCAGTCTGTCACATGGTCTATTATCTCTCAGTGAACAGTTGTAGTCAACTATGGTGAATAGTTTGTTATTACATATGTAATACTCTACTCTAATATTTTCCTTATTGTTTAAGCTTTTCTTTATTCATCTCTCCTGTCACTGATTTAGATTCTATTTGTTTATATGAATAATCTCTAAATTAAAGTAAATGTGGCAAGAGAATCTTAGAAGTAAATAAGTCAATATTGTGCTGAAAGTACTATAATAGATAATAGGATATAAGTTCAGACTAGTATAAGCTTAGCTTCAAAGCTTGAATTATCAAGTAAAGCAATTTTCCACTCATTTTGCCTTGCCAACTGACAACGCTTCATTTATATTAGGTGATATGTAAAAACACCTCTATGTTTTTGCAGACATCTGCTTTCTGGAAGAGGATATCTACTAATAGAAATATAGTGAATGAGGGAAACTGAACTACCTGAACATTACAAAGTGCTATCAGCTCAATATTACTTACCCACTCAGCACAACTTTGTAGTTGACTATACTAATTTTGTCAACACATTGGACATCATAGCTTGAAACATCCTAGGTAGTCCTAATAAATATCTAAATAAGTGTAACTTATAGTTAAATATCAAATTCAAAGTTTAAGTTTATAAAATATAATACCTATATATTATACACTAACCTCTGCCACTTTGCTTATTAGTTAATAGTAATTGCTAAGAGTCTTGATTCCTAATTTTGTATAGACTAGAACTACCCGACTTGTCTTTGCCTATGGAATTATGTAGGGTTATATACACTTGTTTTGAGCTATATATAATCAATCACTGAAGGCCAGTATAATGTCTGGTTATACAGGAACCTAGTATAGAAGCCTAGGGTGTTTATTACTTTAAATCTGTTTAGCGTGGCTGTACGTATGTATACGTACAATTCCACTCAGCGGCATTCCCTGTGCACAAGGTTCCTCAGTGGCTTCTTGTAAGCAGTGTGACAGTTAAGATAGCCCAACACCAAGGTGGACTCGTTTGTTTCGGTAAAGATCTTGCCGGGGTCTACTGTGTTCGTTCCGTCGGTGCCACATTTGGGCATAGATGTCTACTTGTACGAGAATTTGCTTGGCCCCTTTTTTACCATCCCTCCAAAGGAACACTCTGAGCACTACCATACGGTACCACACCTCGTAAACTAGGGATAAAGAATGCACCTATAACCAGTTTACCTGCATACTCGTGCAAGGCTAGTGACAGCTAGTGAGTTGGTGTGCCTTCGCTGCGAAGGATCTTCCACCTGGAATTTCCGAATGTTAGAGTGATAGTCTATGACGCCGGGCGAGGTCGATCAGATCTAGATTTTTTCTTCTTCTCCAGCTTGTGCTAGCTAGATTGGTAGAATTGTCTGATGCTTGCATAGGGATATGGGAGAAGCCGGTCGGAACAAAATAGTTTGGGATAGGTACATGTACTCTATGTGGGCGGGTACCGGAGGGGAGTTTCCAGACGGAAGGTAGTCCGGGGGATGCTGTGGGGTCACGGTGGGCTTTAGGGAGAAGTGGCCGTGATGGTTTCCTCCTACTTGTGGATCCCAGACTCTGCATTGCCGAAGGTAGAAGAAAGTGTTGGTGTGGGTGGAAAGTGGTCTCGTGCTGCCGGAGGAAGAGAGGAGTGATCATAGATATATGGGGAGATGTTGAATTCTCGGGATTGAGTTGGTATTTGTCAGGCATGAAAATATAGTGCGCTTTTCCGTTTCCCAAGTAGGCTTGTGTGTGGGGTAAGATGAACTGATCCACAAGAGTTATTCGACGACATTTCAGCCATCTCACCCTTCCTGCTCTTGTGCGGAAACTTGGGGATTCCTTTTTTTCCCTTGCACTTCTGGCTCTGAGTGGCCGGGTATCCATTCGGGTTACCGACGGTCCGGTGGCCAATTAGGCTACCGTACTCAAGCAGGTGTGATACATCACACCGGCAAAAAGTCTTGGTCAGACGGGGCTTCTGTTTGCCCGTGGAACGTTCCTTTCTTAGGTCATTGCATGATAGCCTCTCATCAAAGGGAAACAACGTTTTACCAGGAGGGGCTTTTGCGGAATGGCCGTGACCTTAGGATAGGGTATGGTGGGTGCAATAAGAGTTAGTACACTGGCGGTTCTTGTGTGAAATTGTGTGGGAGGGAGGGGGGTAATAATAACCGTAATGTTGAAGAAGGAGTGTGATGGCAGCTCTGCCATACTTACCTTCAGCTTGCCCGTCCGTGATGAGCGGTTCCAAACTAACCCGTACTTTAAAAAACGGAAAAGGGGAAAACTCGCTGCTATCATACATGCCTAGGGAATGTATATACCGCTAAGTATGGTAAGATATTGAGAAAGTTTTAAGATCAGTGTCGGAACCAAAGAAAGAGATGGAAGGTATAAAAAACGTGAAGATCATTGTGCAATAATAGTCATCAGGTTCCTAGTTTGTAGAAGCAGACCGTATCATACTAATATGTTATTCAAGCGAAAAAAAACAAGCAAAGTATGAACGGGCCAGACCAGACTAGATCCGACTAGAAGAGGCATTGAATACTCCTCATCCTGAGAAACCAGAAAATCAACAACCGACAAAGGGTGATTTATGGTAGCCGTGATTTGAAATGGTGATTTGGAAATACTTATACACCAAGCCAACACCATGAACATCTCGAATCACAATTTTTAGACTCGAGTCATGATTTGAGATATATAGATAGGTAGTGAATAGCTCGCTCACATCATGAGCCAAAAATTCCCCAATTGCGAATTGTATGATAGTGAGCCTTTTGTTTCTTTTTTCTTCAGGTCAAACAAACTGACTTGCTGAACCAGGTATTACAAGTAGAATTGTACAGCACACCTAGAGCTACCTCACAGGTGCTAGCGCATGCGGGGCCCGATTGAGATATCAATTCCCACAATATTATTTTACAGGTAAGGTGTACATATAGTGAACACTGAGGGTCCTGTTTTTGTCATTAACTATAGCCAGGTGCAACTACACCCCAATTTTTTTCCCACTCTCATCACATTCCACCACCCTTACACAGTGCATTATAGAAGAAAAAATTTAGGGAAAGGATGAAAAGGCTCATCTCTGCAAGTTTGCCCACTCACTTTTTCCGTCCAACTTGCATCGTACAGCGCTGCGGTATCCCAACTCATTATTTAATCAATCCTTACTTGAATCCTTGAATCAACTCCACTTGACTTGACCTGATATGAAGGAAGGAAGGAGTACCGGTTGCCCCCAAGGCACGAGTAGGAGGAATATGACACAATGCTGTACCGCTGCTAGTGCAATAATATGTCAAATCGAGGAAATCACGTGATATATTATGTGATATTATTGTTATACCTCTTCTTGTAAAGGATCCGGAAAGAAAAAAAATGTCGGGAGGGATACGATACCATTAACGGCTCTATCGTCATACCGTTCCTCGTGGTATAGTAAAGTGCTGAACCGTACCCTCATTATCGGGAGTAAAAATTGAAAAAAATTAAAAAAAAACTCGGGACTATTTTATTATCAGAATCTTGTATAACACAATATGCGTAAGGTCATCATTGTATCATATATAGTACATAGCGCAAGACAAATCCTTCACATCCCGCGACCGAAAAGAAACTCCCCCACTTTTCGAAACTGCGAGTAGGCCAGCTAGCAAAGCTGTAATACTATAGCATAAACACCCCCAATAATATCTGTGGCCATTGCTTTTTTTTTTTTTTTTCAAGCTGAAATCACGGAACTATGCGGAGCTTTCGTTCCTTCTTTCCCCCCTCTTCACCTGGGCCAGACTAAAACTTGCTGTCAGACCGAGTGATTTTTCAAGACGCGGGCGGGCGGGCTGACTGACTTGCAGATGCGAAGACGGTATGGTGTTACCTGCTGTATGGTGGTTATTGTAGTGCAAAAATAGATATTTGAAAGGGCACTGTGCTGTATACAGTCGGGGGGATTCCGGGGGGCTTTGGTATCCGCCTTATCCGGGGGAGGTATGCGGGGGGAAGGTGAGTTAATCCGAGGGCTTGGTTTGGTTTGATTTGTGCTACGGTATGGGCTGCGCAGCACTGCGTACTCGAGTACTGTCCCCGAGCGGCATGGTGCTCTTGGTGTTTGTTCACTCATTGATTTCGGACGGGGGGGGTCTTTGATATGTGCTGGGATTTTGTACACAGGCAAAACTTGCACAAATGGGTTTTATTTCCATGATACATGATAGTTGTTTTCATTTTGCTATGGTGGCCAGGCAACCCGAATTCCTCGGGTATTATAGAAAATGGGAAACGAACCCAGAACAGGGACTAACTGGGAGAGATGAAAAAAAAAAAATGAAAAACCCAAAAATAAAAGCAAAAGAACAAATGCATGACTAGCAGCGAAGTTCGAAGTTACGAATAAAGCCCCCCCATCCTGCCAGATACTCCAAGGAAAACGTTGAACGGAATGAATAAAACAAGGAGAATATATGAAGAATTATAGGGAAACAATGCACAAGGTCCCCTCACCCTAAAGGAGAGAGAGAGAGAGACAGGGCGTAAAGGATTATTGATCCGGGAATGGGGATTTCTTGCTCCCCCCTTGAACTATAGAGGCCCAACACTTTAGATCCTTGTGTGAATGACATTCCATTTTTTCAACCCAACCTAGCCTCCTAGCCCCGACCTCCGCCGATACTTTTGAGAAAAACCCGAATAGAAAGCACACCAGAAGAACGTTCCAATCTAAACCGCCATCCCTCCATCAAGAGAAAAAACCAAGGAAAGCCAGGAAACCTTAGATAAAAGAGAGCCGCCAAGAACACTGTTCGTGGTTGCATTGGAGCCTATTCCGTTCTCACAGCGAGGGGACCAATTGCTGTACCACAAGAGAAGGTGAAAATGTGAAAGACTAAAAAACGATAGCAAGAGACAACCGAAACTGGAAGGATAAGAGGGATGTGAAAAATAAGTCCATAAGAGAAAAGAATTGACGGACAATTCTGCATCAAATTTGCCAAACAATGGTGGTCTGAAGAATGTGGTTGCAATTGTGAGGCCAAGAGATCGCAGATATCCGGTAGAAGGGGTGATTTTTGATCCATTTCTTCTTTTGTTTTGACGATGAAAAAAAAAAAAAAAAATCCGTATTAATTCTCGTTCCTCGCGTGAACTGAGTTATTGCCTGCTTTCCTGGATTATGAGGTCGAACTTATGAGATGGAACAGCACCCGCTTCCTCGTTCCTTCTCAAACATCAACAGTGCGGCCCTAGTTGCCGCCTCAAACACATCATCCACTCCTTCGCCTGTTAAGCTACTGCATTCCAGGTATTTCCTGGCCCCAACCTGCTTTGCGATTGTTTCTGCATACCCGGTTTGTACAAAATGCAAGGACTTCTTGCGCATTTCTTCGCGGGCAACCGGGTCTTCACGTAGATCCTTCTTGAGGCCGACCAATATTATGGGAACACCAGGGCAACGGTCGTGTGCCTCCTCAATCCACTGTATACATCGTCAGTTGGGATAGGCGGTATAAACTTTGGAAGCGTCTGACGTACTTTGTTGGCAACGTTCTCCAGCGAGTCAGGTGTATCGACAGCATAAGCTATCAGGATGACATGGGCTTTAGCATAAGCTAAGGGTCGCAGTCTCTATTTAGTTGTGTGAGCAGTAGGAAGCAAGTACCACCGATCAAGACAAACCTCGTAGTCCTCCTGGCCAGCGGTATCCCATAAAGCGAGTTGAACAGATTTTCCGTCGACCTGTTTGCGGCTGGGTTAGCAGCCAATCTTGTGTAGGGGTTCTCAATGAGAGGGACTTCATACTCTGCAATCGGTCACATAGTTTTCGAAAACAGTGGGTACCTAGACAAATTGTGAGCATGATTGAAGACTTCAGTGGTATGGGGAAAACGAGGTAGGTAGGTGTACGTAATGCTATACCGCATGTTAGTAAAGTTTACAATAAAAGACGGCAGGGTTGTAGAAGGGGGAGATTGTTTCAACTCACTGTTGGAAAGTAGCCCAGAGTAAACACGCTTAGCAGACTAGTCTTCCCACATGCACCATCACCAATGATAACGAGCTTCCTGTATCAGAGAAAGATCTTGGTCAGCCATAAAAGTTCCACCATGCGAACGGGTATCTCCGCGTGTTGTGTCGCAGCCACAAAACGAATATTGATTTATATGATTGCAAAGGGAAAATCCATGCCTGAACTTGGCAATAATACATCATGATGATGCGGGTCCTTCGTATTGGCGGTACTGGGGCGGGGATTCGCAACAGTTATGCGAGAATAATGACGCGAAAGCGGGAAGATGTAGAATTATGTGGAGAGGGAGATTGGAGGGGGCTGGAAGAAAAAGCAAGGGTATTGGGGACGTACCTTCGTATAACATTCTGAACGTTGGTGTTCTGGGCCATTGCACTGGGAGGTGTTAATTTGGGGGTTTGGAGATGAGGGTGGTTGGTGATGCGGAACGCTCAAGGAGGGCAACGTTATCGGTGGGGCTGAAGCTTGAGATTGTCGGGAGTGGAAGAGAGCGAGTGGGCTGGCGAGTTTTTAATTTGCAGAGCTCGGTGGTGAAAAACGAACTTCGCAGCACAAATAAATGACAGGCGAGGGCTTGTTGGGGGGGGGAGGGGAGAATCAGAAGGAAGAAGGTGAAGAGGGAGGGAGGATGTGGAGTAGAAATAATGGAAAGGGGAGGGGAAGGAAGGAAGAGAATAGAAGGGTCGGAGGGCAGAGAGAGCAAAGCCGAAATGAATCTAAGGATGATGAGCTGGGGGGTAGGAGTGGGAGAGAGGGTCTTGGTCTCAACTTGAGAGATTTGTAGGAAGGCAAGTAATATAGGTAGGGTGGAGAGGAGAAGGACGGACGACACACTACACGCAGACACACACCCACAATAGGATGACCACACACACGCACACCCACACCCACACCCACACACAAAACAAGGCGGAGGGCAGGCACAGGTGAGCAAGGAAGAGAGGGCAGAGAGAGAGAGAGGAGGGGGAGGGGAGGGGGTAAGAGGGCAGAGAGAGATGGAGGGAAGGAAGCAAAAGTGGCTTGTGGCTTAGTGCCAGTAAACTCCTTCCTTGTGGGTATTTAAGGAAACGGATAGGCCTGGGTATCATACAACCAAGAGCATAACAGTACTTGTACAGTGCTTGTAGGGTACCGGTCTTGCAGTAGCAGTTGCAATGCAGAAGCCTGCTGCGTGCTGCGTGCTCCTGTTAACAAAGCGTCAGGTTGGAGCATGAGACGAATTATACAAGTACAAGTACAAGTACGGGCAGAGAGCAGGCAGGGAGAGAGGTTGCAGGCTGCCAGGCTTCGCAATCCCAATTCCTCGCTTCGGACCTTGGTGCCCCTCATTGCTACCTCCCCGCGCAGCGTTCAGCACTTGACGAAGAGTAACGGGTATGCAGTGTTATCTAATGAATCACGTAATGCTGCGGCCAACCAGCGGCGGCTTGGGTCCCCTCTTGACCTCACACATCTTGGGCTTGAGATTGGTCCCAACCAAAAAAGTAAGGGTTGGAAGGTTTTTTGACGGAGAAGATTCGAACACCTAAGGTACCCACACACGCAAACCACACACACTCGCTACAGACATCAGTGTATCCCCACTGTAGCATCTACAAACCTGCTCACTCCTCTGTCCCCGCTCGCCGCTGCACTTTTAGACCAAGATTCGTTTCCCCAGTGATCCTGGATTACCCGCTCCGTCGGTCGCCGCACCCTCCCCTGGCTTGACAACTGCCGCACCCCTGCCCCACGCCGCCCTTTGTCTCCCTTTGCACTTGACACACACACGGCTCCCACGGTCCATCCTTTCTAGGGTTCGGGTGCAAGTATCATAGGTGCACTCCTCCCCCCCCCCCCAACCGGACCCGACCAGTTTCGCCCTCCGACGTCACCGTTGCCAGCAGGTCATCTCAGGAACGCAACCAGCTCATCTGAAGTGAGGCTCTTTTTCCACACAACCGTCTTTGCCTCTGCCCACACCCCAACTGAACCTTCTCCACCCCCACATCTTTCGTGCAAGCCTGGAAATATCCATGTTTTGTGTGAGTGGACATCTTTGCGGTTCTTCTTCTTAATTGTCTTCAATTTCTATTCATCGAGCGGGTAACCTCCCTAATTTTCTGTCACGCTACTCATCCATCTACTTATACTTCCTCCCCCACCAACCTCACCCGATCTTTACGCCCCTCTCCCCCCACCTTTCTATTTCTCCACCATCCAATTCTACCCTTGCCGAACCGCTCCTGACGGTCACCTTTATCTCCGGATAAGGAATAGGTACAGACTTTCCAACACCCCTTCAACTTTCTTGCAGAAACAACTTCCACCCCACCATGCCCGCTGGAAACCCCATGCGTACCACTCCATCTGCTGATCCACCTCGACAGCCCCAGAGCAGCAAGGGAACTCACATCCGGAACAAAGACGGGACAAAGCTAATTACAGTTCCAACTCGAAAGGTCTCCAACTCGGATTCTACCAACAGCAGCAATAGTAATAACATCGCTCCCTCAGCACCTCCGCCTCCTCCGCCGGTCGCTCAGAGTTCGATGTCCATGGATTATTCCAATAGCGCAAGCTCCAATAACGTCGGCGGTAGGAAAAAGAAGAAGAAGAAGGGGAAGCAGCACCAGCAGCAGGTTCAGAATCAATTGGCTTCGGGATCCGGTAGCCATTATGCTGAATATTACGAAGATAACCTGGCATACAACCACAGCAATGGCCCTGCTTCGCCACAGGAGGAAGTTCACCGTTATATGGAGGACATAAGGGCTTCAATGGCTGAATACGAAGACCCCCCGCCAGACCTGGTCGATCCGGATGAAGACGAGGAATATTACAGCGGTCCAGCCTACGATAATGATGACGATAATGACTCTTATGCTCTATCTCAAACTGCCCCCGCCCCTTTACCGGGGAAAAAGAAGAACAAAAAGAAGAAAAAGAGGGGAGGGAATGCGCAGGATAGCTTTCAGAATGCTGTGGCGGCTGGTGGATCGAATCACCGCAAAGGAGGGAAAGACCGGATCTGGAATACTTCAACAAGTGAGGAACGTGAGAGAATCAAGGACTTCTGGCTTTCCCTGGGTGAGGAGGAGCGCCGGTCTCTCGTAAAAGTAGAGAAGGAGGCTGTTTTAAGGAAAATGAAGGAGCAGCAGAAGCATTCGTGCTCTTGTAGTGTTTGCGGCAGGAAGAGGACAGCAATTGAGGAGGAGCTGGAGGTTCTCTATGATGCTTATTATGAAGAATTGGAACAGTACGCCAATCAACAGCAAAATTCTAAGTACGCTGCTCAAATGCCTCATAGCCCGTCTCCTGGAGCCTATTCTACTAGCCGAATACCTCTTCCCCCGCCCCCACCGGGCCCC
>QFET01010297.1:0-18720 GCA_003316355.1 Tuber calosporum | reverse complement strand
CTATACCCCCCCCCCCTCGACGAGGAACAGAAGGGATAAACCAAAACCAAAACTCACAGCCGATGCTTCTTCCTCCTGTCCGCCCTCGTCTCTCCAGGTGGGTACTTTGAGGGGCGCCCAGTTCTCGGCCGGGGCTTGAGTTCCTCAAACTCCTTCCAGCGCTGAATAATCCTCTGAGCCTCACTCTTTGATATACCAATTTCCTCGCCGATGGCACGGTAGGGCTTCCCTGCGGCGTGTTTTTCTATCACCTTGACACGCTCGACGAGCGTTGCCTCGCGGCGTTTTCCAGTCGTGGGGTCTTTAGGCATCTTATTTTTTTGAAGAAAATAGTTTGGGTATGCGGGTTGATGAGGGTCTGGGGAAAGGAAAGCTCGGGGGAGGGGGGCTAGCGCGATCGGGAATGAGCGGTGATGATGTTTTCCTGTCGTGCTGTCCTGCGCGTCCTGTTAGTTATGACTGGGATTGGCGCTTGCTGCCATGGTTTGGGGGATAAGTTACGGTACATGGCAGGGTGGGGAGTAAGTTAAGTTACGGTACGAGACATCTGACGCGGGGTTTTCGAGTGAGGGAGCGTGATGGGGTTGGCTTGGCGGTATGAGATGACCTAGGCCTAAGATCTGTCTTCTCTTTCGAAATCAATCCAGGAGAGTCTGTAGTCTGCAATGCTGTGGGAAGGATGTACCCCTCAGTTTTCGGCAGGGCGAGACTATCCTCGGTCTCCACGACCTTGAGGGATGTTGATCAAGAGAGCTGACCATCACTGATACTCGCAGAGGTTTCCTCAGCAGCTCTGTCCCACCGGAGCGTCGTTTTCTCATTTCCATCTTGAGTGCTAG
This sequence comes from Tuber calosporum, assembly GCA_003316355.1. Lineage (NCBI taxonomy): Eukaryota > Fungi > Ascomycota > Pezizomycetes > Pezizales > Tuberaceae > Tuber > Tuber calosporum. Next base: position 17,881 of record QFET01010297.1, on the reverse strand, counting down.
GATTTGTGTTTTCGAGAACAAAATCCAGCTATTATTACCAATAGGTGGAGCAGAGTGCTGAGAGAATCGCCGGGTTTGGGCGGCTTCTCTAATGCCTATTTTAGATGTTTGCGCCAGCGTCGGTGTTGACATAGCATGTATGATACTCCCCGACCACTGTTAACCTCATAGGGGTTTTGGGGTAGCGATGGAATATATGAACCATGGTGGAACAACGCCTAAACCGATCCTCAAAAGCGGCACTCTCGAAACTCAATTAAAGTCCACCATAACAGGTATAACCCTCGGGTCTAGCATTCCTGGATAGAGGGAAAGAGGGAGTATTTAGGATTCCAGACTTACTGGAGTTTCTCAGGAGCCCACCTTTTAGTAAACAGATCGGGAGCGAAACAACATACTAGGGTCAAATTGAGTCTAAACACCATATTAACCTTATTCGACTCGACCACAATGAGTGATTCCCTATGATCTCCACCGCCGAGGCTGTTGAGGCTGATCGGCTAGATGTATAATACACCAAATCACTATTTATACTATTGTAATAGAGGGATCACCATACTACAGATAGAATGATATAATTTCTGAATTGCCTGGCTTTTTCTGTAGTCACAAAGGATTACTTGTTTGGCAAGACGGGGCCCCACATGGTGGAGACATAGGGAATTTTGGAACAGGGCCCCGCCTATGTAATAATCAGGGGGGAGAAAAACCCCCGCCCCGCCCGGACGGGACCCTAGGTGAGGCGGGGCGGGGAGTGGAGACTAAAGTTGAACCTAGGCAATAGTGACGGCGGGGTGGAGAACGGAAAACCCGCCCCTCCCCGCCCCGTAACGAACACTTCTGCAAACCTTTTTACAAGCGCTTTCGCTTCGGACCTGTCTTTTCCTCTTAATCCCCGCATAGAACCGTTCAGCCAGAACTGGTACAGTAGAAGATTGAGCACCAAACGGACACGACCATTGTATGCAGGAATAGTACAGTATTTCCTCCCGACAGCGTTCTTCCGATCGTTAATCGTGAATATTTCCATGCATTCAATACACTTTGTAGAATCGACAAATACCCACGCTCTAACATACTATCATAATTATCATATTCTCACAAGGTTGATATTGTATTTCACTTCAAACTTTCCCTATCATTACACACCTCATTTTCTGAACCCTAAACACTGAACCGACTTTTGTAATATCGTATCATAACACAAAGTGTCGTTTGGACTACTGTATTCGAGTTCCTATGCTATGTATAATACGTCTCTGCACTTGTATCATAGGTGCGAAATTATAAAAATTTATGTAATGATATCATGATACCCTCCTCGAGTAGCGGCAGCGGTAGCCACGCACGAGTGCGGCTAAATCCCTGACTCCGCCGGGAGGATAGCGTACGTGATAAAGCTTCAATTATCCACTCTGACAATGAATGCATGTTTTGAACGCTGTTAGTGTTATTTTTTTATTTGGGTAAACACCTTCTCGAGGTGGTTTGTCTCTGACTGTGAAGCTTAAATTAGAGGCTAAGATATTGGACGGTCCTGGTTAAATACAGTGTCGCATTTTGGGTCCCTGGATAGACCAAGGTATGGTATAGAAATCTCAAAAAGCTTCCCCCCTATCGTACAATTCGAGCTCCCATCTCCTCTGATTTTTGGAGCCGCTTCTCGGTTTCCTGTTTAGGAAAGAGCTGTGGGGTATCGTTAAACAACTGGCGGACCTTCACGATCCTACCCTACAAGACGGGACTTGGAATTTCATAGGCTTGTGGACTGGGCCTCATGGTGAGGGAAACGGGGAAAAGAAGAAGGAGAAAATAACGCCTCTATTGGCCGGTGCTCCTGGCCTGACCTCGGCCACAAACATCGAAAGGTTTCCTGGTCCTCAAAACAAGAGAGGGTCTACCCCCCATCCTACAACTGGGACATGAAAATGCAATTGATTGGCTTTTTCCCCACAGCTTGGTGTCTACTAGCGATGTTTCTCCTTTTCTGCCTGCCATTCTTATTTTGGGGGAGGATATGCGATTGGCTCTATACCTCAGGGTAAATGCTATGGATTTCCCTAGGGCTAGACATGAATTAACCACTGTATCTTTATTTATTTTTTTAAACCCCCCCCGCCCTATCATACAATTGCACTCTCATTCCTCTTCCCAACTTTTCCCTCTCTCACAGCATTGGCAGCAGCTCTCTCCTCCTCCTCCTCCTGCTCTTTCTCCGCCCTCCACTTATGCCACCTCTCCAAATACCCATTACACCTCGCCTTCAACCCCGCAAACTCCCCACCAATATCAGAACCCCTCTCAGCAAGCTGGACAACCGCCAAAAGCCCCTTCGCAATCCCGGCAGTCATCAAAACTCGGGGTGTCTCCCTCTCCATATCGTTCCAGATATGCCTGGCAGCGTATACCCCCTCTTTCTGCTTCGCGCCCAAGACCACCAACCCGATGAGTAGCTCGTAGAATGCCTGATCCCGTCTGACAGACATGTACTTTAAGTTCTTCCAGCGATTCCACAGCGCAGTCCAGTGGTCAGCGCCGACGTACGCCGCCATGGCCTGCTCAACGTACTCGCGGATGGCGTAGGAGTGGCGTTTCTGCTCAATGCTCTCGCGCTCGATTTCTACTAGTCGTGGGTCGAGGGCGTAGGTGCCGACGCGGAGCTTGAATTTTTTGATGGCACCAGCAGTTTCTTTGCCCGCTTCTGCACGCCTCATTGAACAGACGGTCTTCGCGGCAAGGAGTACCTGTATAACGGCGTTGTGGGCGAGCGCGCGAAATTTGCAGAATTGGAATTCCGGGATGTGGCACGGTAGTTGCAATGATGGGTCGAAGTGCTCTGCTAGGCCTTGGATTAAGGATAGACGCAGGGTCGCGGCTTTCGAAGCTGGGAGTTTGTAGGAGCGATGCTCAGGTGAGTCGGCGATTGCGCGCATGCAGATGTAGTAGAGCTCCGCTGGGACGGGTGCTGGGAGGGTTTCCAGGAAGGATGTGATCTCAGAGAGGGGGTACTTTTCGGGCTTTATCCGGTTGGTTTCGATGAGAAATTGAAGGTGGAGACGGAGGTGCGTAGGGGGTGGGTTCTTGGGGAGGTATCTGAAATAGGATTGTAAGAATTGGGTCGATGCTCGATCTTCGATGCCCTGGCCGAGGAGCTTGCATCCTCCCGTTATTTTTCCGGTGTAATTATTCCCCCGGAACTTGTTTCGTAGGTGGTTTACGTGGGCTTCCATGAGGTATGCTGCATTCTTAAGATCTGCGTCTGGGTCAAACGCTTCGGAGACTCGAGGGACTAACCTCCAGAAATGCCCTTTCCTGACGTGCGTATCCACGCTAATACGCTCCTCCGCAAACCGGACTAGGCTCCCAGCTGGGAACTCTGTGACTGCCTGTAATGGTCGTTGGGATGGCAAGTGGAAAGCTCTAACTTGGGCGCTCCCAGGTATGGGGAACCTCGTAGATAATCCTCTCCCAAAAGCCCCGAACGTTCCCCGTTGCTTCCCTTCGGCAACTCTCTGCTCGGCTTCCCTTTTTTTAGCATCCCTCTCCAGCTCTTCACCCCATAGTGACTCCAGATCAACCTCCTCCCTCTTATCCCGTGTGAAAAGCTGTATCACTAGTCCATGGCCACCAGTAGTAATGCATACCCATCCCGCAGCTTCTTCGATACCAGATTGAGTAGTGGTCAATTTCCCCCGCCTTCTAGCTCGCCTTTCTCGCAGTTTCAACTCCCCCCGACCGACAAACCCGTCCGGGAACGGATACATGCCGAATTCCTTCCTCAGCCACCTGCACATTCTGTCCGAGCACATGTGTAAGTGCCGTCCCGAGCGGGCGGTACCAATGATCATGACAACATCCTCGCCGAGCGCTGGGGCGGGATCTAGCGCTCTGAGGTCCAAGAGTTTTAGGTGATCGATACCTTCCTCTACCGACAATTGGGTAAGCACAGCCTGTAGGGAAGGAGGGGGGTCCTCCGGAAGGGGCGGGAGCGCTTGTCGCTCGGCCAGAGGATGAAATTTCGGTATCGGGGTCTTGTTACGGAGATACCAGGGTGCTAATTCTACCTTTGGGTCACAGGTTTCCGGGGGTGCTGGGGTGATCAGCTGCGGGACACCGGAGGCCTCCACCGAGACATCTGCAACGCTCTCCCTCTCAATCCCTTCCCGTTCCTGCAACCGAACCTGCAGCGCACGAAATCCTCTCGGCCCACCAAGCGCTTTGGTTCGTAAACGACCCCTCCCCGCCCACGCTTGGAGTCGTACTTGTGTCCCACATGTCGAAAGAAGTGAATTAAGAATTGATAAACGATAATTAGCGCATCTGGAGATTTGCCTCGCCGCAATCATCCTTTTGTATTGCTTTGTGGAGGGGAAGGAAATTGTTGGGGGAAGTTCTGACGTGAGGTTGAAATAAGAAATTTCTGGGTAACATCCGGCGGAAAGGACAATGAAAATGGGGTAAGGTCACGACTAGACCCTGGCTTATACTCGAGTAGTGGCTGGTGGTGGGGTTTGAATGTGGCGAACGATCGGCAGCCCTTCAAGCAAACACCCACCATACAGGGGTCTTATGTATGTATCATACGGCACTTGTTCGAATAGTACTCGAGCCCTGGTACCTCTCCCTCCCACCGAACGTCAAATTTGGGTTACTCGAGTAGGCACTCCTGGTGGTGCGGCTTCTATCCGCCTGGCTTCGTGACTTGTATTCATCAAGCTGTCGCGACCCGTCTGCCGCAGTGTTGCAGAGAAGGCCTTCGGTAATCGAACGCGGGGGGTTGGAAGGGGTCGGATCGGGACTTCTGAATAGGGATTGATCGAAAGTGGGGGGTTCTTCAACGTCTTAGTAAGCAAAAATAGCATGAAATACTTCAATACCGTATTTAACTAACCAGGTATCGGCACTCGCCTAGTGGATTGAAGCCGTACACTTTGTATGGGAATTTCCACCTTCAGCTTGACTGTGTGAATATTTATTGCCTCAGAGCGGAAAAAGAGGAGTACGAGTGCTGTACAGGTTCCAGGGGAGATGTTTTCGTGCAAGACAGGGTCTGCGTTGCTGGTTAACCTAAATTAACTGTGCGAAAACTTTATCCCTGACACTTTTACAGGTGTTATGCTTATTTGCTTTTTCTGCTATCATACATTTTGCTTCCTTTTCCAATTATTTTATTTTGTTTCCTTGCTTCCACCTCCAAGCGTCCTTGTTTACTGATTTGTCAGAAGGGGTTCTATCGTCTTGTGTGAGCCTTGGAATTTAAATTAATATCCCCCCGGTTCGAAAAAGCGCGTTCCAACTTCCAGGCCCTTCGATCAATTTTTTGACCCAACCCCCTTTGTTGTGACATTGTTGCGACCACCATTAAGTGCCCAGGCCAGTATGATAATAATATCATTTTATGGGGTAAACGCCTTAACCTGAGTTCACCCCGCAATCTGGTGTGTGATATGATATGATAGGACGCAACCGAATCACCCCACCACCCGCAGCCAACACCACCGATAAACAATCAAGGAAACAAGTATCAACAAAATCAATGTCAATTGACCCAGCAGAAGAAGAAGCAAAGCTTCGGAAATTCAGTTTTACAAGAATCTTAAATCAAGGTATCTCCACCCACCCCCACTCCAGAAAACCGCCCATCAGCTCAGCATCAGCAAAAAATAAAGAATAAAAGTGGCGCAAGATAACATATCTCGCAACCAGACACAAAAACCAAAACAGCAAACCTCCTAGGCGAAATCGAGTCCACCCCCGCAATCCTGATTGCTGAGAAAACTGCCTTCAACCTCACTGACTCTCACCTTACCAAATTCTCCCACGATCTCCACCTCCCGAAAGTCTCCTTAATCGAACGAAATGACATATACCATTGGTTCCTGGCCTCGCAGAGCCCCGAGTATGGAGAAGTAAAGTTAACCCTTATATTTCCTGCCACGGAAACTCATATCCGGAAGTATACGCATCAGCAGTTGAGGATGGTCGTCGAGACCCCCGAGATTTACAGGAGACTGATCAAGCCCTACGTTGAGGGGAAGCGCCGTAATGGGAGGTTAGATTGGGTATATAATGTCCTCGAGCATAGAGCCGAGAAAGAGAGCATTATTGTTGAGGACACGGATGACGTAGAGGGGTTTATGCTCTTGCCGGATCTGTTAGTTTTTCCGCCTTCAACCTCCCTGCGCTCAAGCGCTGTTTGGAAAGCTAACCTCGGGTGGTGGAAAAGGAAGTGGGATCGGAAGTCCATGGCGAGTATGTACACCATGGCGATGGTGCGCCGTCGTGACATCACCTCAATTCGGGACTTGAAGAAGAGGCATGTCTCGTGGCTGAAGAGCTTGAGGAGGAGGATTCCTGAGGCGATTTGCGAGAAGTATAGTGATATTGAGCCAGATCAGATCAAGATTTATGCCCACTGTGTGTCCTCCAACCCCTTGCTTATCTCGATGACCGCCGCTAATGAGATCTAGATCAACCCTCATATTATCACTTCCATCTGCATGCTGTCTCCATCTCACATGATGGCGGGCTCGGCCAGGCAACTGGCAAAGCTATCTTGTTGGGCAATTTGATTAGCTGGTTGGAGAGCTTGGGCGGTGATGAAGAGGCTGGTCTGGAAGGGGTTGAGTTAACATATTTCCTCGGAGAGGAGAGCGAGTTGTGGCAAAGTGTTTTCAAGGGAATTAATAGGGAAGGGAAGACTGAGGGATATGAAGAAGGCCTATGATATCGTAATGTCCTGCTAAGTCATAATCCACTCTATGAACTGATTCCAGCAGGAACATCAGCTCCGCTGTGCTGGAATTCGCCCTAGTGCCGGTATGATACAATAGAAGACAGCTCGTAATTACAGGTATGGCACATTACGGTACTGCACTAGTAGAGGTTGAGCGGTATGACAGCTACCGTACAATTGTTGTGCGGTATAGTACAGCATCCGGTCGACACTACTCGTATTACCACAAAAATTTCGGCTCACGGGNNNNGGGGGGGCGAGCTGGAGGGATTGTGCGAACCGGGCACCTATGTCATATATAGGAAAGAATTAGCCCACACTCGCTGCCACAAATGGAGAAGGCAAATCTTGGCGGAGAAGTACGAGTACTGTACATGCCTCCTCTAGATAGGAATAAACATGATAATACAAGCATGAAACCGTCCATGCCAAAAATATTTCAGCGGTTCCAACCTAATCAGTGACAACGACTCGATACACCAGGAGGCCTGACATGCCGTGGGCAGGAATTATTCCCGAAGCCTTCCAGCTAGCACAGCCCGATGGTCGACTAGAAGAGTCAAGGTTCTACGATCCGTACACCTTGTTGCTCAGTTACCCACCCCCGATGGAAGAGATATATATGGTTGCCCCTCAGTACAAACGCCCTGGGCAATTAAAATATACCGAATTCAGAATGATCTTTATCATTAGCCACAATAAACATCCTGTTTTTTTCGTCAAAGTTAAATCTTCCAGCCATATCGACCGTATATCTTCCCACGAATCGGCAGGTAGGCAAATGAGAAGGACGTAGAAGGACCCCGAAGACCGTGTGGAGATCCCGAACTTATACAGCATGAGCGCACTAGGTATCAAAGTGCTCTTTTATACATGCAATACGGGAACGAAAAGTATATCACCGGAAACTATCAAGGATGGCGAAGACCTGATAATCGGTACTACCCCTGCGGACCGTTGGAGCCTAGACATCGTGGTGCCTGATGGAGAAAAGAAGTAACGCGAAGTTGTTGATCACATCAAACTATGTGCACTCAGCTTTGAAGAGAAAGCCAGTGTGGGCCCCACATTGCCCAAACAACCCCATATCTGCTGAAGTTTTCTAGATGGTGCGGCGGGAGGTTGCGTGGTACTTTCGGCCCGGTCGTGGGATCCGGTTTGGAGATGGCATCGGATTTGGGAGAATTTTTGTGTTCAATCGCTATTAATATTATTCGTTAGTGGCAAGGTTCGTCATGGGTTAGTTTTTGTGCGGGCAACAGCGGTTTTTCTTTTTTTTTTTCTCTACCCTTTCCCTGTTTCCCATGACCACCGGAGCACGAGGGCGAAAGGGAGGTTTCTCCCCATCTTGTTATTGATCAAGGGTACGATAGACATGAAATTCATGGACTGCTGTCGCTGAAAGAGGATAAAATCAACAAGTTGGTCATATCAAGCATTTGAAGAGCGACCACTAGGCTCTGTGGGTAATTTTTTAACCATGCATATGATGAGCTCGCAGGGCCCGGGTTTCAGATGAAAGTGCCACATGAGCGCTGATAAGGCCTTCGCAACGCAGAGTCAGGGGTCGTCACCGTATCTCTATGACAACTGTGTTCACCACGGTGCCGATAGGAGTAAACGAACTTGAGGAACAGGAATTTGCAGATTCGTGGAGATATAGTATGGCGTGCGGGTGTCCATGTGGGGGGTCTAGGCATGATGAAGGCCCACTAGTACTCGAGTAAGTGAGTTGTAACAATATGAGCTCGAATAGGGTACTATCCCCCCCCCCTCTGCTGTGTCTCTTTGATCTTGTGTACCCCAGTGCTTGCACTGGTATGGCCCAAGTCTTGCATCCGGGCTCGGCCGAAGAAAATCGAAGAGGAATAACTCATCGCGCGGTTGACTCGAGGGAATCGCGAGATGAGCAGCAATAGAGGCACCGTACTAGTACCGTGGAGGCAGAGAACTATAATATGATACTTGTAGTCAAGATGTGAAATACAAGTACCAGTAGCCTAAGGGCCAGGGGAAGGAGCAACCTTCTAATCTATCATAATATGATATGTATCATACTGTAAAAAGTAGAGGGTTATATCCTACTGGAAATTTGCAAACACCAGGGAGAGTCACAAGTATCGCAAAAGCCTTCTGATAAAACGGTGATCATACCGACAGATGTATCTCCATGGTGAGCAGTCAGATGTATCTCCATAGTGAGCAGTTCTTGTTTTGAGGTGCTTGCAAATAAATGTTTCTCCAAGTCCGATTTACTTTGCGAGCCGGATCAAAGATTCCTGGGGTTAAGGGTAGATAGATCGCCAATTCTTTTTCCTCACCAAAGTTCTTTCCTTTTTTCCCTTCTTTTTTTTGCGAGAGCCTGGGCCTTGAGTGTTGTTGAGGTTGACGGGTTGTTCGTTCGATAAACGCCAGGGGAAAGGAGTGAGGATAGGTACAGCACAGTGTCATGCTTTGACTTATTGTTTCCCTCTTTTGCGGCTGCTAAAGACAGCTACCGTATTGCATGCCCGAGGCCAGGGCGGCGCGTGTAACGGCAACCCTGTTGCGTTGCTCACGAACTTTGGGAATTTTGCACGTCTCCCGGGCTCTCATTTCATACTTACCCGATCTTTCTCTTCAATCCGCCAACTTCGTCACCAAATCCTTCGACCACTCCCCGTCCCTATTCCCCTTTATTCTTCCCTATTCCTTAACCCCGCCTCACTTTCCTTCATTCACTTAGATTGCTTTGTCCTTCCCCCTCTTTAACTTGTACCATCCCTTTCCCAATCGCCTAGTTTCTAGTGATCCTCTCAGTTTTAAACCAACCTTCAACTCATCTATAGCTCCATCTCGCTTTTTCGGCTCGTAAGACGATGCGGCTTTAGCTGCCTCATTCAGCAGAGACTCACTTCGTTCGCTTCTTCGCCTCCCGCTGCGTGCGTTGCCTCGCGGATAGTTTACAACCATGAACAGAAATGGGGAGATCATCTCTCGACGGGGGCGAATACCTCCAGTAGACGTGGACGATGCATTACAATACACTCCATTATCTTCTGTTGTTCCTTCAACCTCAGGTAACGAGCCTCGCCGGGCTCATAGCCAGGACCAATCATTGCCTCTCACGGGGGTTTATCGGGGGTATATGGCACTGACAAACGTTTGGATCTAGAGATCATACCGTTACCCCTTCTCTTGCCGAACGGAACTGGTCCAGTTTTTCAATCTGAGGCGGAGCGCCGGTCGTCTAGGCAGACACTCGATACCTTGGATAGAGAAGCCTTAGCAGACCCAAATTCAAAGTTTGTACGAAAAACACTCCATGAGCTGGCTGCGGCGATCAGTGGGCCGGGTGGGACGGAATTGTGAGTCCCCTATGGAAAGCGGGAACCGACGGTACGTTCATGGTGGCTAATTCTGTGCGCATGCGAATAGTCGGTTCAAGTCTTTTGTTACAACGGAGGACCCCACGACCCCGAAGGAGCCTTCAACAAGCGACATACTTAGACATCCGGCGATTGGAAAGTTCGGGGAGATGGTGATGAGTAGGAGCAATGTGAGCTTTAAATGTACGAAGCTATTCTATCCTTTTCAGAATGAATATCTCCCTTCTTTCTCCGACCCAACTCTGGTCTCGTATTCTAATCAATGAGCAGGTACTAATTCGCCTCCTGTAACGTTCACACCTATTCGAAAGTCTGTACCTCCTCCTTCCCCAGCACTCGCATATACCCCGGTAACTGGGTACTCTCCAGCCCCTGGGTACGCCCCAACAACCCCTACTTATAGTCAGTACAACAGCAATGTGGCACGCAATTCGATATCCAGCGCTTCTCCACAGGCGCTTGGGTCTCACCTAGTTGTGCCACAGATGAACGGATATTATCGACCTGCCCCACAGTATTCTGATTTGGCTGTAACTCCCAAGCAAGGGCCTACGAGTACACAGTCATCAACGCCACTTGGCAGCTCCCAAAAGGCTGATGCAGTCAAAATACCGCCACCACCAACTACTTTTGATCGGTCCCAGTATGTAAAACATACTGAGATTGATCAGAGGTTTCGCAGGGCTAAACAGTTTGGGCAGGGCTCAACTTCGAAGAGCCGTAAGCGGAAACGATCACATTCTAATGCCGAGGATGGGGAGACACTTGGTCCCGGCATAGATCAGAGAGCAAAGTCTGAAAGCTTATTTAAGGGCTTGCAAGGGTTCCTTGCTTCGATTTTTGAAGCTGAGGATAACCTCTCCCCAGATACGTCTGATCGTACCTCTGATAAAAACGCCAAGATTTGGATGACAAGCTCCCTGGAACAACAATCTCCATGTTTAGCTACCGCGGTTCTTTTGAAATTGGAAAATTCAATACATAAAGTTATTTCAACCGGGCTGTTCCAACAGGTACCTGTAGATGATCTTGCAAGGATACAAAAGATCTGCGAGAGCTCTCTGAAGCAAGCTGAGACCGTGGACGTCAAGATTGGATCAGACGACAGCGAGTCTGCTATTGAGGAATGGCTGACGAGGGTCTCTTTGGTGGACAACGGGTTGAAAACCGCTAAAACGGTCTTAAGGGTCATGGTTGGAGGTAGGGAGGAAAAGCAATTATACCCGGAAGACCTTCTGGCGAGCGTTTTGAATGTTGCAAAAAATCTCATTGAAGGCACCATCAACCCAATGATAGAGATGAGATCCACTGGAGAATCTCAGGCTGCTTTCAAAATTGCATCCGCCCACAAAAAGGTGTTGGGAGGGCTTTTACATGAAGTCACAAGTTTGTTCTCGCTAATTTCCAAACTATTAGCCTCAGAGGAGGTCACGGAGGGGACAATCACAACCTTGGAGTTCATTGCGGTCGCAGTAATTTTCATCGAAAATGCATCAACAGAAAAGGATTCTGTTTTTGGTGTACAGAAGGTGGAGCGATTCCGTGTTGCTGCTATGGATATACTTGCGAAGATTTTTGCTAGATATCCTGACCAGAGGACATTTATCTTCGATGAAATATTGACAAGTCTGGAAAAACTGTCTGTCAACCGACAGAGCGCAAGGCAATTTAAACTTGTTGAGGGCGGAAAGAACATACAGCTGGTCAGTGCTTTGATTATGAGGCTAGTGCAGACGAGTGGGACCTACCAGGAACGTAAAAAGAAACGGGGTTTGGTTACCGGGGAAGACGGCGAGTTTTCCGTGGAAAAGGAAGAGGGGGATGAACCTGATCGGGGTGAGACAGACGCTATAGGTGCAGTTAATAAACTGCATACCATGTCTAACCCTTTGCTGGAGAGTGCTCAAAAAAATGCTCAATATGTGGTTAATTTCTTGGTACAGCGGGCAATGAGATCAACTAAAACTGGGGACCAGCCCTACAGAGTGCTGATGGACATCTTTGCTGAAGATTTCATTGCCGTGCTTGGCTCTCCCGAATGGCCGGGTGCTGAGCTATTACTCCGATCCATCCTCGGGAGTATGTGCACGATTGTTGATGGTGACAAGCAACCAGCCCCAGCAAAGTCCATGGCTTTAGATTTGCTTGGACTGATGGGTAGTGCAATTTGTGATGTTGTTGTGCATCTACGAGAGAGCCATAAGAACAGGGAGTCGGACAGTTTAGCTGACGACCGGATATATATTCTAACGGACAAGGTCCTAGACAGTACTGTAGCAGGCTCTAGTGGAGGAGTTGGTATGGAAGAGGACTTGATCGAATGGGAAGGGCCATTCAGATACGCGCTTGAGCATTTGATTGAGAACAGTGCGCATGACCCAAGTCTCCAGAGCGCTTGTGGCTATTACCTTACGATCTGGAGTGCTCGAATTTGCGCCTTTTTCGACAAAGCAGAAAGCCAAGATGATGAAGAAGGAGATGAAGTAATGGGAGAATTGGCCAGGATTGCTGCAAATTTAAGGAGGATTACACTTGATAAGAGTTGGATTGATGACGACTTGTAGGCCGAACACCCTCACCTATCAGCTGCACTTATCACCTGCTGACCTTTCTAGCGATGTCGCAAAAATATCTTCGGCGCAGATACGACAAGCCTACATTCTGACTGTTCTGCAAATGCCATTCTGTACGTCTTTTGAACACATTTTAAACCGTTTACTTCGTTCTGTAGACGATAATCAGGCAACTACGAGAAGTAAAGGTCTCAAGGCAATCCTGCAACTCTTACAAAAGGATCCCGCTATCCTCAAGCGGCCCCAGGTGGTACCATTCATTCTCAAACGGCTAAGAGATCCATCGCCCTTGGTCCGAGATTCGGCAGTGGATCTGATTGGTAAATGTATTCTGTTTCGAACAGACCTGGAAGATCAGGTGTACAAGAGTATAATTGAGCGTTCTGCCGATGCTGGGGTAGGGGTTCGAAAGCGATCCATGAAGATTTTGAAAGACATCTACCTAAGGAGCAAAAAGGAGATCGTCAAGGTGGCAATCGCTGAAGCGCTGGTTCAGCGCATAAAGGATTCTGACCCCAGTGTTTCGGTATGTGATAAGCAATGGCACATATTGCCCGCGCTGACGGAAAATCTAGGAACTTGCAAGGAAGACATTCGAAGAGATCTGGATTACTCCTTTCTACACTTACATGGGAGTTGAAGATACAGAGGGCCAGCAGAACCAAACAACAGATATTAGTCCTCAGTTGAAGTTGGTTGTCAACGAGCGTGTGGCCGTCATCATCAAAGTTGTGCAGAAGGAAGTGATGCAAGCGGTGCTACATGAGGTTATCAAATCAGTGAGTTCGGAGAATATCATCAGCACATTTACTCGAATACTAAATCGGAACTCAGATCTTGCATGCCGATACCAAAAACTGCTCGGTCAATTTCAAAGTCTGTAAAACGATGGTGGGCTCCATGTGCGATGATTTGCTGGATCGCCAAGGAGACTCGGACAAGGTATGTCGCCTGCCCGTCCTTCCATACGCATTCTTATGTTAACTTTTCACAGGCAGAAAGGCAGAGTACTCTCCAAGCGCTGACTGTGTTCGCCAAAGCGAATCCAAAGCTTTTCAAACCAGAGCAACTCATCATGTTACAGCCGTATATTGAAAATCTAACCGACCAGGATGATCTCCACGTCTTTAGATCAGTCATTATCATATTCAGATGCGCGTTGCCAGTGCTGTCTAGTCTACACTCTGGATTTTTATCGGCTGTCCAACAGAGCCTACTCAAAAACCTCTCTAGACTTCCGCCATTGGTATGCAAACCCCTTACAATCATTTCTTATTCCATTTCTAACACCCCCGCGCATTAGGAACTTCGAGAGGTTGTTGCTTGCCTTTGGACAATCAGTGGCATTTTGAAAAACACTGATAGGCTCGTTCGAGTCACGATATCCTGTCTGGCTAACATCCTCAAGTCCAAGGGGAAGACCATCGAAAATGACGTAGAAGCTAACCGCCTGGTCCGGACTTTACATATTCTCGGCCTATTTGGGAAACACTGCCAATTTGAGGACAAGGTTGAGATGTTCCAGACTGCCTTCCCCAAGTGGAAGCCAGGGACAGTATCAGGTCTAATCACAGATACGATAATACCATTCTGCGATCCAGCGGCCCACGCTCTTGTCCGGAAAGCTGCTTTAGAGAGTTTGTGCCATGTTTGCCAAACACATGCTAGTCAGTTCTTGCGTGCCGAAATACTAAAGTCGTTTGATCAGGTGTTTGAAGTAGGTAAAAAGGACCTGGTGAATCTTGTGCTTCTGGGTATTAGGATATTCCTGCAAAGCGAAGAAAATCGGAGTGAGGGGTTTGCCGGTGAAGAGAAAGACGAAAAGAAGAATGGCGAGCCTCAGGTTGAGAGGTTGAGTCGTGCAGCCAATGCCAACCAAAACGATGGAGTTAGCACTAGTTTAGCCCAAAAGTATCTCAAGAACATAATTCAGGTGGCCACCTCAACCCAGGATATTTACGCGCTTACAGCTACAGAGGTAATCGGGAGCATATTGAGACAAGGATTAGTGCATCCCAAGGAGGTACGTCGTTCCATTCCCTCCTTGAAAGGCCAGATCTAACATCAAATCAGTGTGTTCCTGCCTTGATAGCCCTTGAAACCTCTACGAACGTCGCGATTCAGGCTATCTCCAATCGGGAGCACCGTACGCTACACTCGAAACACGAGACTATAGTGGAGAGAGGGTACATGGATGGTGTCCGTGCTTGTTACATCTACCAACGAAATGTTATCGGCAATGAATCAGGTGCTACGGTTAACCCATTCGCCTCTAAGATGCATCCACTATATGAGATTGTCAAGAGCAGTCGCAAGGTGAGAAAGAAGTTGCTAGGGAACATGACCATGAGTGTGGACTTTGAGTCCCCAAAACTAGACGTCGATTCCTCGAAGCCAAATCATCTCAGCTACTCGAAATTTGTGATCGAGAATCTTGCCTTCTTTGAGTATGGGACCCTTGATGAGCTGTACCAAGTTGTGACCACCATGGAAAGGGTCGTTTCTGGAACCGGCATGACTGTGGCCCATTCAATCGAGACAGATATATTTCTTCTTAAACTGGATTCTGGGGATACCACAGAGCGAATTATCAAACCAGATACTCTGAAAGTATTGGCGACTGGCGCTGCGATCCTCTACATGTTATGGGAATGCAGGTATTTCTTGAGAAAGTCTTATAGCATCAATGACAACAAGAGCCGCGACTATAAGAGCAACAAACTTTCCGCCAAAGACATGAATAAGGCGCCATCCAGGGCGACCACTTGGCCCCACGGCGCCGCAGCCCTTTGGAAAAAATTAGAGGAGATCGTGACCGACCTCAAGTCCGAAGAAGGTATGATGAAGCAGTGCAAAGAATTCGTGGACCTCCTTACAGTTGACAATGAATTCAAACTCGCCGCTGAAGGCGAGGATCCCGAGGACCTCGATGGCGAAAGGGCCCTGACACCAATCGATGACCTCCATGAAGAAGGCGGCATAGGCGGGGAGCTCGGCACACCAGGGAAAAACAAGAAGCGCAAGTTCACATCCGGATCTCCCGAGAAGGGCTTAATGAGGCCGAAGAAGAAGGTCAAGGCAAAACCTCGGAAGTCGGCTGGAAAGGATGAATGAATACTTTTTTTTAGATTATATTTTTTGTCTTGGCACCTTCCGGGTTTATCTTTTCTTTTCTCTTTTTTGCTCAACGAAGGCTTCCATCTATTCGCTTTCATACCCGGCTGGGGGGGGTTTTTTTTTCTTGTAAATATGGGTTCAATTTCCTTTTCATGTATTTTTCTCTTATTTCTTCTAGCTCATTACCTCGGTGGGGGAGTTTGTCGTTTTTTTCTTTTTCCTCTCGCACATTACTCCCTTTTCCCCTCATCTCATCTCATCGGGCAGGCATCTTTCACCTTTTTTGCTCACTTCTCCCTTTTAAGATATGTAACACCTTTTTCACTTCTCTTTCTCTGGCAGGCTCGCGGAGTATACTTTGTGGTTTCCGTTTCCTTCCCTCTCTCTTCATTCTTTCTCCATTTTTCCGTCCAGTTTTTTTTCCGAAAATACCATAAAGGATTGGCTTGGGTTTGACATGTGGATATTGACGAATTGATGGTTAGCCAATAGCACGAATTCGGTCTGAGAAGGAGACCCTTTTTTTCTTCCCCTTTCTCGGGTAGTTGGTGGCGAAATTCGTGGGATTTTTTTTTCTTTTCTTCCCCCTTGCACAACGCTTTCCGCTTTTCAGGTTTTGTGTGTAGTTTGGCTGGGCTCGTTTCGAGAGATCGTAGACATCAGTGACGAGTGAGTTTTCATGTATCTACGTAGCAGTTCTCGCACGGCCGGGACGACACAAGGGATCATAGAATAGTGCTATGGGGACACGTTAGCCTAGGCACGGAAGGTGAAGCCAGGGGAGTCCACTAGACACTCAGCAGGTTTGACGTATACTGTACTCGAGTATGACGGGGTACGGTAGCGCATATCAAGGAAGAGGCACACATTTTTGAAAATTTAATGAAGTTGGAGGGGCTTTCCGGGTGTCAATCTCGCATAACTATTCAGTCTCTGTTGTGGTACGGTTACATGAACGGCGAAGCGTTCATGCTCGGTTGCCCACGGCTGATACTGTACAATGAATGTATCGTAACTGGTCGTTGGTGTTACATTCCCTTCTGTGGTAGATATAGTAGGTCCCCGATTGTTTTTACTTTTCTGCAGAGTTTTCACGACCACGAATATCATGGTTATGATATTATACCAAATCCGATACTCCCTCTATAGAAGTCGTTTTAGGAGACACTTCGTGGAACCCTGGGCCCTCAGTCCGATGCACATGAGTTTGCCCTTGCTCGGCTTGGCCATGAGGCAGAGGGCAGCTGGTTGGAGTATGATATTCCCATTGGCAATCGCAATGTTGAATAATATGATACGCTTTAATTTTTCCGGCTGCGATCCAGTAACCAGAATTTTTCCGCGCTCGATAAACCTTAGGGGAATTAAATGTAGAAGTAAAGTACTAGGACATATCTTTTCGTCCGATGGGCGGTTACCAAGCAACACCTCAAAAAACCCCGCCTCCATGATTGACCACCACTCAACAATCATGCCTCCAACAAAGATCACCCACCTTACAGACTTTGAGAAATGGCAAATTGTTGGTTCAAGAAAATAGTTTCTTTCTTTTTCTGAGATTGGGAATCCCTTCAATTGTCCCAAAAGTACTGTCCTCAGTTTCAATACCTAGTTCTAAAAGAGGGGTGATGAGAAAAAACTTCCTATGCCTGGTGGAACCTAAATTATTGAAATGACAATCTGTTGCCGTTTAGCTAGAGAGTCTAAGAAGACACGTCATCGGTTTCTATCCGAATTGAGCAAATCAAGTCGTCCCTCAAGTCTCCCTCAAAACAGTCTAGTGAGTTTTGATAGAAGTTACCATAATAAAGTGGAGAGCTTGGAAAGGAGCAGTACTGTATTATGAACATGCTATTAAGAGGCTAGTTTGAGTAAAGGGGCATAAGAATTGGACTTTGAAGGACTTTGAAGGAGTCATCTTTAGTGATAAATGTATGGTTGAAAAGTCTAAAGATCCCAAGAGTATTTGAGTGTTCAGAATACTTGAAGAAAAGTGGCATAAGGACTGTATTTTAGGGCCTACAAGGGTGTAATGGAATCCTATTATGTTTCTACTATCACTACTGACTTGATGTTGGTTATTACTT
>QFET01010295.1:0-33927 GCA_003316355.1 Tuber calosporum | reverse complement strand
AGGGGGATGGGGTGGGCCGGGTTGACGCAGGACCCTTCAGGGGAGGGAGGGGACTAGGGTAAGAGGCGCAGGTGGATGGGGGCGAGGTGGTTGCAGTGTGACTCAGTATGCCAAATCCAGTAATTCCGCGCTGATAGAGGCAAGGAAGTGTGCCGAGGGGTCACTAGGGTGAGGAGAACGGCCGGGCTGGGGTTGATAGCAGCCAATGTGGCTGAGCGGGGCCCAAGTTAGCCGCCAAGGGCAGAGATTGTGTGAAGGGCACTGCACACTAGGGGGAGGATGTGGGTCTCTCACGTGGGGACATCCTCAATGCCGGAGGGGGAGAGAGATGGAACTTGGGCAGAGGGAAAACTTGATGCCCTCCTTGGTATCATCGAGAAAGGAGGTAAGGAATCTGAGGTGGGGGGGGACATCCGCAGTGGAAGCGGAGGCGGAGCGGGGGCTAGAGGCCCAAGCAAAGATGGGAGGCAGAAGGGGATAGCCTTCCGCTATCGCCAGACTTATGGAACACTAGAGCCTAAGTGAGGCGAGGTGTGGGTAGGATGGTGGGAACCGAGTACAGTATAACGAGGTGGGGCAAAATTTAAGGGCAGGAAATTAGGGTAAGCGAAGCGTGACCTAACTTTAGACCACTATTTTCTTTTTCATTTCACTTTTTTTTTTTTTTATTATATATTCGTTGTTAAGGTACAAGAACTTGCGTGCAGCGCAACCTATGGCATAAATAAAACCTTAATCCCAAAAACCCACTGCAAAGGAAATTAATAGCAGATAAAGCTCCAACTAGACAGGTAAATGTCCATACACCTCGTATAGTAAACTCAGGTAAGGAAAAACAGCCAAGGAAACATACAGAGACCTAGCCATCAGGTAAGGAAAAACCGCGAGTTTTTAAGAACTTATAGATGAAAAAAGGAAGTGGGCAGTAGATCCTACGGTGGGGGGGGCAACCACCGGAGCTGGAGATAGGTGGGGGGATAGCAGCATGTCAGGGGTGAAACCAACATGTGTCTCCTGTAAGTAGGATTCCAGGTTTAGCAGAAGTGGTATGGAAGACCAGATGGGGTGGGCAGCACCGATCCCCATAACGCCTGGGAGATGGCGTCTGCAGGCATCAAAGGTGGCCGTGCAGCAGAGTATGGCATGCTGGAAGTGTTTGTCGTAGTCCCAGCACCATGGATAGAGGGTGTGCTCCCCTTCAGAGGCCCAAAAGGTATGAAGAGACAGGTACCTCTTTTGGGCACGAATTATATGAATGTGGTCGACCATGAACTTGCTCAGGCCCTTGAAAGATGGAGTGACAGGGACGGTCTATAGGGGTAGTAGGGAGGGGGAGGGCAGTCCTCTACCCAGTTGCTAATGAGGGACTGGTAGGTCCGTTTCCTAAAGCCGGTGTAGGCGGCGCGCATAGCAGGTAGCAGGGGCAGAGGAGGACAGAGAAGTGCAAGATCTGCACATGGTAAATGGGCGTTGGACTAAGATCCTAGGATTGGCAGAATGAGGTGGGCCCTCGCATCCACTGGGAGGTGGGAGCCGACAGGCCAGCAGGGAGGAGCCACTTTCCAAAGGAGAGGATTGACATTGGGCTGGAGGCACCGTGCGAGGTGGCACCACAAGTCTGGAGCGCGAGATTACCGGAGGAAGGAAAATCCTGGGGGAGTCGCCCTGCGGCTGGGTTGATGGTGGGTGGGGTGCATACCAGCCTCAGCACAGCCAGTCTGCAGTGATGGGCACACAGGAGGGCGATAGGAGGGAGGCAGCTCTACAGCCTGAGGACTGAGAGTCTGGTAGACCGAAAGCAATTGGTAAACCTTTTCTGGATCTGGTGCAAAAATACGTCCAAGTGGCGTAGCATTCCGCAGGAGGGTATAAAGAGGTCAGCCCTATAGGTCTGGATGGGGAGGAGGAGGGAGACAGCTGGGTGGTGGCTTAGGTGGGGGGATAGGCCGGCCACTGGTGGGGAAAGCCTGCCCACAGTTATGCAGGCGCCTTGAGTGAAGGTGAGTTGTTTGGAGAAGTGAGTTGTTGTGGAAATGAATGGGGTGAGCCAGTATTCAAGCCACCTGAGGGAGGTGGCAGGATGGAATACCTAGCCATTCCAGTGTATTAGAATAATGCAAGGGGAGCCCCGCTGGTTCCTAGTGCTCCAGTAAATGAGCTACGTCTTGGGTACTGAAAAAGGACCATTGCACGCTGGTCCACGTCGTTTGATTCTGGAAAAGGCTGCCTGCAACAGCTGAACATTGCAGCAATAAGAAGATGAAGATACAGTCAAAGCAAAATCATCCCCTTAGGAAAGAATAAGGCCCCTGGAAAGGGAGAAGAGAAGGGAAGAAAGAGAAATAACAAAAAGCAAAGGAGATACAGGAGACCCCTGAGGGGTGCCAACAGAAACAGGAGAAAGAATTACAGGTAAGCCCAGGAAGAGAAGAAGGCAGGTGTGGCCAATGAGGAGCGACCTGACCCAGTAGACAAGGTAGTGGTAGACCCCTTTTTTCCTGAGTACAGAGGAGAGAAAATAAGGATCCAAATTGTCAAAACCCTTTTTGATATTAAGGAAGAGGGTAGAGACGGGGAGGGCAGGGCTTTGCAGGTGTTACGATCCTAGGCTGTGAGCTGGTTTTGCAACAGGTAACTACTTCTCTTTGGATTGGATAAATATGACCGTGCCGTTGTTATAGTCGGGTATGGAGCATGGCGCTAATCTCAGCCACCAGGGTAGGAGTACTATTGCAACGAGTAGTACTAGGCGGATTTCCACTATTGCTCTTGGGCCTATGCCTACGTTGTGTTCATAGCGGAACCCTATGGTTCCTATCGCACAACGCCAATAGGGGACTGGAAGGGTATAGAGGTAAAGTAATTGTATAGGAAAGAACTTAGATGGTTGCGTGATGAGTCCTAACTACAGGTCGCCTAGAGGTCCTGATATAGGCACTCTTCCCTCAACCCTAACCCTGGTGACTCATACCTGTGAGTCACACGACCTCTATGACTCATAGTGAGTGATAGTATGAAATCCATCAGCTGAGTCCTCGGAGTCAACTGCGCTGCGTGCCAACCAATCATAACTCATAAAATAGGTCTTGTGCCCTAAAGTGGTCACATGCGTGGGACCCATGACTCATAGTGTGAGTCATGTGCAAAAATCATTACATCATATAACTCACAAATGTGAGTCATACGCACGATCAACCAATCACAACATAATAATGATTGCACTAGTGTGCATCATGTGAAACCCCATGACTTCTGATGAGTCATAGTGCGAAATATAACAACCATGTGACTCATAACTATGAGTCATGTCATAATCCTGCCTTGCTTAGTCACCAATCGTGACATTAGCTCCTCTCTCCTTAAAGCCTAAGTCCCTCCAGGTTTAACGTCCCATCTTCGTCAGGCTTTCTCCAAACCTGCGCAATTCCTTTTTCAATTTCTGAACTTGGTGTTCGGCCGACTGGTAGTTCCTCCGGACTTCCTCTAAGGTGGTGTGTGCCGCTCTAATAGTCCGGTCCTGGTCATCAATCATTCTCTGATATGTCCGCATATCAGTCCTTTGTGCCTCGATTGTGGCTTCGGCGGTGCCAAGTTGTTCTGGTAGCCCTTGCAACTGTCGTTGCAAACTCTCTTCGTCGGGGATCGTCTCGATTTCAGTTTTTTCGCCCCCCTCTCCCTGCAACTGTGTCCTCACAGTTGTTTTTCTTTTCATAATACGTGCATTGTTTTCCGTAAGGGGTGCCGCTTCCCCTGTTCGTCTTGGGTAAAACCCGGATCGTTTTTATCGTGTCTGTGAGTACGACAAGTGTCCTTGAAACAGTATTTCCAGGATGTGTCCTTGTGTGGTTGTTGCGGTTTGCGTAACTTGGGGTGTCGTGGAAACCAATTGCTTCCTTCCTTATCGCGTAAATGAGTGTTGCAGTAATCATCATAACAGGCAGTCCATGAAAGAGCGTTGTGTGCTGCCTGCTTTTCCCTTTCTTCCTGAGTAGTGTATGGCGGGCTGGTAGGTGTAGTAGCCCTGGGGCTATCGCCCCAGCCTTCGTCTGGACCCAATGGCGTTGGGTCTTGCCTCGTGGGTTCAATTTTGACTGTAACCCACTCTGGGTTTTCTTGGGTACCGCTGATGGAAACGTTCAATGGCGATGCTGGCATTGTTGATGTTCTCCGCGTGGTACCAAGTTTTGTCGTGTTCTGGTGAGTAGCTGGTCCACTTGGCTCTGTATTCTAGGCATTTTCGGTGTATGCGTGAATCAATCATTTCTTCGAGTTTGTACTCACTTTGTCCTTCTATCTCGATTGGAGGTGGTGGTGATTGCTTTTGTGAGGGAAACTGATTGTCTTGGTATGGTTCGAGGAGTGAGATGTTGACGGTCTTGTGGACCTTCATCTGTGGAGGCAAGGCCAATTTATAGGCACTTGTGCCCACTTTCGTAAGGATCTTGATTGGTCTGATTTTCTTGTAATCCAGCTTCTTGCATGGTCTTGTGGTCCTTATATGCCTTGGCAGTAACCAGACCATGTCGCCAGACTGGAGATTCGGATCGGGTTTTCTGTGTTGATCATAGTTTTCTTTTTGTCGTAATTGTGCACAGACCATTTCCTGACGTAGGATACTGTGCAGCTGACCCCTCTCTTCCTTTTCTGTGGTTTCCTTAGGTATCATGTGGCCTATCGCCTCATGTTCCGGATGTTGTCCGTAGTTTGCGCAGAAGGGTTTGGTCTTAATAGTTTCCTGTATTCCATTATTGTATGCAAATTCCGCTAATGGTAGTAATTCCGCCCAGTTATCTTGCTGATAGTTGACATAGGCCCTTGATATTGTTCCAGTATTCCGTTCGTCCTTTCGGTTTGTCCGTCCCTTTGTGGATGGAAGGGGGTGCTCATTCTTCGTTCTATTCCAAGGGATTTTGTAGTCTCTTTCCACAAGTCTGATGTCAATAGCGTTCCTCTATCGGTGATGATATCTTGTGGTAGTCCATGGAGTCGGAATATTTCCCGCAGGAATATCTTGACAGATTCTTTGGTGTTCATATCCTTGTTGCAGGGTATGAAATGGCTCATTTTTGTCAAGCGGTCAACGAGCTCCAGGATGGCGTCATAATCGTCTGATTTCGGCAGGTCGGTGATGAAGTCCATTGCTATCGATTTCCATGGTTGGTGTGGTGCCTCTATCCGTTGTAGTAGTCCGTAGGGCGGGTGCCTTATTGCTTTCGTCCTTGGGCATATAGCGCAATTCTGGAAATATCTCTTTATATCATATCGCATCTTTGGCCAATAATATTGTCGGGATAGTAGTTCCGTAGTTTTGCTGGTTCCCCCAAGCCCAACTGCTGGGTTATCGTGATTTTGTCGTATGACTTGGGTTCTGATCTCTTAGTGTTCTGGTACCCAAATCTTTCCTTGATACCATAGGCATCCTTCCTTCCATTCACATGCCCCTAGAGCCACTGCGTTCATTTCTTTCTCTACTTTCCTCAGGGCTTCCTGGATTGCTCTTATCGGTCTGTCTTTCGTGCTTGCTTCTCCGATGCCAAAATCATCAGCGGCAAACTTGACCACTTCCATGGCTTCGAAGTATTGTTCTTTTGGGAGTAGGATCCTTTGTTTTTGTTGGATCCTCTCGTCGTTCTTTTTCGGGACATCTCTCTGCTCTCCTTGTAAGGGAATCTGGTTTGCCCCCTTCCTTCACAGGTCGGTATTGTATTTTAATATCGTATTGACTGAGGGTCTCGCTCTATCGGATTTGTCTGTCGTTGAGCTCTTTTGTCGTGGTAAATGGGACCAGGTTCTTATGGTCTGTGAGGACCAGGACCTGGTGTCTGCTTCCTTTTGCATATCTTCTCCATTCTTTCAATGCTTGGACAATGGCTAAGAGCTTTTAGTCGTGGATATCGTAGTTGCATTCCGCGGGCGTCATTGTTTTTGATCGGTAAGCCACTGGCCTCCATTTTCTATCGCTCCCCTTCTTTGATAGAATGCTTGAGCATACATATTTTGAAGCGTCGGTCTCGATCATGATTTCCTGGGTTGGATCGTAGTGTACCATTGGCGGGGCTCAAGTAAGTCATCTGCGCAATTCATCGAATGCTTTTTGTTGGTTCTCGGTCCAGTTCCATTTGCAGTCCTTCTTCAACAGTTGATTGAGTAGTTTAGCTATACAGCCAAACCCTTCTATGAATCGTCGATAGAAGTTGCAGAATCCCATAAAGCATTGTATTCCTTTCTTGCTTTCGGGTGGTTTCCATTCCCATATGGCTTTTGTTTTGATAGGATCAACACTGACTCCGGCCTTGTCGATGATGAAGTCTATGTATTCAGTTCGTTCCTTGTGAAATTCGCACTGTGATGGCTTCTGTGTCAGCCCTTCTTTCCTCAAGGCTTCCATAATCATCCTGACATGGGTTCGGTGTTGTTCCAGGTTTTCTGAATATATCAGAATATCATCTAAATAGACGATACAACAGATATCCAAAAACCTGCTGAGGATCCTATTAACCCATCGCTGAAACGCTGCAGGTGCATTTTTGAGTCTGAATGGCATGACCGTATATTCGTATATGCCGTATTTGGTGGAAAAGGTTGTTTTCCACTCGTCCCCGTGTTTGATTCTGATATTGTGGTATGCGTTTCGGATGTCTAGTTTAGTAAAGACCTTGGCTCCTCTAAGCCTATCGACGGCTTCCCCAATCAGTGGGAGGGGATATCGGTCTCGTTTGGTGACTTCGTTGAGCCCTCGGTAGTCCACGCAAAGCCATAGCTTGCGGTCTTTTTTCTTAACAAACAGGATCGGTGATCCCCCGTTTGCATAAGAGTCTCGAATCCAGCCCCGGTTCTTGTTGACCCTGATGTATTCTCTTAGTTCCTCCCTCTCCTTTTCACCCAATTGGTATAGCTTTCTTGCTGGTATTGTCTCTCCTATCTTGAGGTTGATATCCAAGACAACCTTTGGTCGGTGGGGTGGTAGTCGAGTTTCTTCCTCTTCCCTGAACATGTCCAGGTACTGGTGGTATTCCCTTGGCACAATGTTTCTGGTTTGGTATTTTTCTTGTCCTTTCTTGGCCTTGATAGCCAATTCGGTGCTGACATTAATCCTTTCGATCCTGGTAGGCTCGTTTGTCTTATAATCCCACTTGACAATTCCTGTGACTTCGCCTCTTGGTTAGAACTTGCCGAATAACGTAGCGGAGATCTCCTTGATCTCTACCTTTTGGCGTTTTGGGTGGTCCGTACTTCCAAACCCTGATGCGCCTCTCATAGTAGGAGCCACTTGCTCCACTTCTTCACATTGTCCTATGACAATCTTTTCGCATATCAGCTGTGCGATGCGGTCTCCCGGCTCAACTGTGTAACTGTCCTTTCCCAGGTTGACCAGGACCACCTTGACTTCACCTGTGTAGTCGGCGTCGATTACTCCAGCATTGACAGTAAGCTGGTGTTTCACTTCCAATCCGCTGTGTGGAGCCACACGCCCATAGGTGCCTTCTGGTAGTCCTATAGCTACCCCGGTATTGACGATTCCTTGTTCTTTTGCCGGTATCGTAATTCGTAATTCTCTCGTCTGCATACAAGTCATGTCCTGCCGCCTTGGCTGACCCCTGGGTGGGGAGTGTGGCCTTATTGTTCAATCTTTGGATTTTGATGTTCTGAACATCCTTGGCCTGAATCGTGGAGAACTGTATCTCCAAGTTCTCTTCCAGGGCTTCCGATTCAGGGACTAAGTCCACTGCTGGCGAGCTTTCGAGGCATACTCTGGTACACCACTAGCTATCAAAGGTAATCTTGTTATTTTCCCAATCTATCTTGGGGTTGTGTCTTCTTAACCATGGCAGACCTAACACTGACTCATGATTAGGTAGATCTGCTATTTGGAAGATTATTATTTCCCTATGGCTGCCGATGTCCATAGGTACTTCCGCTATATAGGTAATTGGTCCCATAGCGCTTGGCTCCCCTTCCGCAAAGTAGATTTCCCGTATTTCTTTCGCTTTCTTTGTTTGTATGCCGTGTTTGTTGCTGAGTTCCATGTCGATAAAGTTTTCTGTAGCCCCTGAGTCAATCATGCCGTTGATGATGACTGTCTTATCTTTGCCATGTAAACGCATTTTGACCATGGCATGGTCTTTTTCTTGTTCCAATGTTTCCATGTTTGTAAGTGCCATGTAGATGTTACCGATTCCGATGGTTTTGGTTTTGTTGTCCCGCAACCCATCTCTTACAGGCGACTTTCTTCGTTTCCCGACTCTTCAGGTGTTTCTCTGATCTCTATTTCATGTAGGTTGGTTCGTGGTTTTCAGCGATTATTGTTGGTCTTGCTGTTGAACTGCCTAGTATAGTCCTTCTCATCTCTTGCATTTCGGCAATTATTGAATCTGTGTCCAGGTTTGGCGCATCCTAGGCATAGGTTGTTATCCCTTCTTCTTGTGAATTCTGCTCGTGAGAGGTTTAGTCGTGGACGCCTTCTGGTAGCATCCAGGTCCATTGGGTCGCCTCGGGTTTCCATATTGTTGCCCGACTTCCAGGTCCCGTTATTGTTCCTGGGCATTTCTTGTTGTTGGATAAAGGTACTGTTGTTTCCTTGAAGGTGCTTGATCATGTTGATCCGGTTTTCTTTTTCAATTGCCCAGGCCGCAAGGGCATCGATATTTGCCACCACCATGTGGTCCGCCTCCCATGCGTCCTGGAGTGTTCGATTAATTCCTTTAAGGAATTGGCGTCTTAGTGTACCATCATCCTCATTCGCCTCTGTAGCTGTGAGGCGAAAGTCATTCATGTATTCCGTGACTGGTTCCTTGCCTTGCCTCAGGCGGACGAGTTTTGTCCTAGCTGCATTTTCCGCATCCACATTCCCAAATCGGTCTTTGAGGGCTGTAGTGACATCTTCATATGTCGTCCAGGTCTCCGGCTTGCGTCCTTCTGCAAATGGGGTTATCCAGCTTGCTGCTAGATCCCTCAACAAGCTCTTCATGTAGGTGATGCGTTCCGTATGTTGTGTTTCTTGTGTCGCTTCAAAGTATAATTGGCAGCGCACTAAGAAGGTTCGTAATTTGGTCCTTGAGCCTTGGAAGGTAGGGGGTTTCACGACCTTGATACGGTTGTTGGTTGTTTCTCGCTGGTTGTTTATCAGAGTCAGGATCCCTTGGAACTGCGCAGTTGTAAATCCTGCTAGTTGGATTCCTGCTCCACTACCGGCAGTGGCTGGTCCCAGGGCTGACATCCTTTCTGGTTTTGGGGTTTCAGGTTCCAGAGATCCTGTTGGTGAGGCAGGTTCAGGTGTCACCAGACTTGTTGTTCTTTGTGACTGGGTTCTGGATAAATTAGTGCTAATTGCTTCTTCAAGTGCCGGGCCAAGTGTTGAGGTATCGATTTCTCCCTCAGTAAGGTCGATGTCGTTGTCCGTAGAGTCTGCCGTTTTGCAGTTAGGTGTTGCTTAGGTGACGCAACCAAATGTTACGACCCTATGCTGTGAGCTGGTTTTGCAACAGGTAACTACTTCTCTTTGGATTGGATGAATAAGACCGGGCCGTTGCTATAGTCCGGTATGGGGCGTGGCGCTAATCTCAGCCACCAGGGTAGGAGTACTATTGCAACGAGTAGGACTAGGCGGATTTCCACTATTGCTCTTAGGCCTATGCCTACGTTGTCTTGATAGCTAAACCCTATGGTTCCTATTGCACAATGCCAATACGGGACTGGAACGGTAAAGAGGTAAAGTAATTGTATAGGAAAGAACTTCGATAGTTGCTTGATGAGTTCTAACTACAGGTCGCCTAGAGGTCCTTATATAGGCACTCTTCCCTCAACCCTAACCCTGGTGACTCATATCTGTGAGTCACACGACCTCTATGACTCATAGTGAGTCATAGTATAAAATCCATGAGCTGACTCCTCTTAGTCAACTGCGCTGCGTGCCAACTAATCATAACTCATAAAATAA
Source organism: Tuber calosporum (assembly GCA_003316355.1). NCBI lineage: Eukaryota > Fungi > Ascomycota > Pezizomycetes > Pezizales > Tuberaceae > Tuber > Tuber calosporum. Next base: position 23,990 of record QFET01010295.1, on the reverse strand, counting down.
GTTATGTGCCCTAAAGTGGTAACATGCGGGGGACCCATGACTCATAGTGTTAGTCATGTGCAAAAATCATTACCTCATATCACTCACAAATGTGAGTCATGCGCACGATCAACCAATCACAACATAACAATGATTGCACTAGTGTGTATCATGTGAAACCCCATGACTTCTAATGAGTCATAGTGCGAAATATAACAACCATGTGACTCAAAACTATGAGTCATGCGAAATCCTGCCTTGCTTAGGCACCAATCGTGACAGCAGGTTGCGGACTGTATGGGTGAGGATGGTGACGGCATCAAACGAGGAAAGGCATGCAAGGGAGCCACATTGGTTGTGACAAAGGAGACCACAGGCCCTGGCAATGAGGGCAAGGCGGGAGAAGAAAATTCTCTCCAAGACCTTGGAGATCGTTTCGAGGATAACGATGCTGCTAAAGGAGGCCGCGCTGTCGTATGATGGCTTGCCTGTCTTATCTAAGACCACTCCGTTGGCCTTTTTAAAGGATGGGGGGTGAAACCCTTGGAGGAGAAGAGGGGAGAGGAGGGAAACTAATACGGATGGGGTTGTATGGTAGACTACTTTACATAACCAGTAGGGGACGGTATCAGGATCCGGCACTGGGGAGGAGGAGAAGCCACTAAGGGTGGCAGAGATCTCGTCAGAGGACAGCTGAGGGGCAGCGGAGTAGGGGTGGAAGATGGAGGGGTCATGGGGTGAGGGAGGTGGAGGGAAGAAATCGTTAAGGGGAGCATTGTTAATGGACTCGGTAGTGTCAGAGCATGGAAGAGTGGGTAAGCGAGTTGTGTGGGCACCTAGGGCGAACCGTTTGGTGGCCCAGAGGAAAGAGGGAAGGGCGTTCAATAGGAGGTAGGTCCATTGTGCCTTTTTTGCCATCTTTAGGGCCTTGAGGTTGCCAAGGCGGGCAAATCTGGCACCAGAGATGTCACTGCGGGAACAGGTAGAGCGGGCCTTGCGAGCACCGTAATGATATTCTTTTCTAAGAGTAGAGAGGAGGGGTGACCACCAGGGCTTAGCCCTGGGGGACAGGCGCGAGAGGGGAGTATGGTTATGTAGCAAGGAAAGGACATAACCGAAGTTAGTTTTGAACGACAAGGAAAGAGAAGCGAAGGTGGAGAGGCGGGGGGCATCAGGGACTGACAGCTCCACAAGCAGTTGTGAGAGAGTGGCCCAGTCAGTCAAGGCCCACTTGTGGCGGGTAGGAGGGTGTGTGTCTTTAGTATCCCTAAAGGAGAGCAAAATGGAGACATGGTCAGAGTCAGTGGAGGTGAGGGAAGTGCTCCATGAGGAGAGAAAAGGAAATAAACCTTGAGAAGCAAAGGAAAGATCTAAAAAAGAGGGTCTACACACGCCCACCAAAGGGAAGTGGGTGAAGACTCCCGGGGTATACAAGAGCTGGTAGCCAAGCTCGGCTACCCTAGAGAAGTAAGGAAATGAATGTGCAAACTCCATGGAAGAGTGGGCCTGTAGTGGGTCCCAGGAGGGGCGGTGGATGATGAAATCACCTAACGAAAGAATAGAAAACCCTTCCAGGGGAAACAACACCAGGGAAGAAATAGGTCACGAGGAGGACGCCCTGCCTGGCAATGTATATGAGTTCAGTACCAGTAGGTGTGGAAAGGAAAATCCAAACAGTCCATCAGTCTGGAAAAAATCAAGGCCCATAGTGTCAGTCCTCCCAAAAAAAGGGGAAGTATGACGCTCATGTTGAGTTAGGTGGAGGAAATGTAACAGGCCACACAGGGCTTTTTAGGGGAGGAGCAAAGGGGAGAAAAGGACTTAAAACCAGTAAAGGTGGCAACACGTGCTCGAACAACTGGGGGATCCTGGATGCCGACCAGGGAAACACGAAAGGAAAGTTCAACTAAGGAATTAAAAAAGGAAGAAAACACATCCCATCTTCCAAGGCTGTTGTGTTGAGCGAGGGAGAGAAAGGACGAGTCCATAGGAGCCTCATGTTGGGGAGAGGTAGTTGTGTAATCTATTACTGGGCAGAGCCCTTAGGATCACAGAGAGCAGGAGAGGGGCTGGGCGCCACCTGGGTAGGTGGGGCACCATGCCTGGGGGAGGACCTGAACATGACAGGGGAAGACTGGGTAGGCATCATAGGCCAGGGACTGGTTGTGTAAACGCCACGACCCAAGGAACCGGTAGGTGGAGTGGAGGGACGTGAGACTGTTGATGAAACAGGGCGGAGATCTCGCAAGACATCCATCTTGTCATCATCTGTAGTGGGCTGGGCAGGAGGCGGAGCAGGGGGGGGAGGAGATGCCCTGGTGGGGCATTACCCATGGCAGGCGGAGCGCTCACCGTCACAGTTCGGGCAGCTTGGGCGGGTGATTAAGCAACAGCTGAGTAGGGCTTTGGTGTTCCCCTGCTTGGGGCAGGTGGGATTGGAGCATCTAGGGTTGGCTCTCGTGTTATGGAGAGAGCAGAAAGGGCAGACTGGGTGGGGTGTTTTGCATCGGGGACCAGATGACCTAATGCCTAGCAGTTGTAGCCTTGTGTGGAAGGAGAGGAGGAGAACGCCCTTACGGACCGCCCATTGGCTGAGAAGAGAAGATCATGTGGTAGGAGGAAGGAGGCATGCTCAGGGGCGGTAGTTATGACTAGCAAGCAAGAGTATTTGAGGCCTGGGACTGGCTCCCTATTGGGGAACCTAGCGGAAAGGATGGGAACACCAGTCGAGTTAAGGATTGATATACTGAGGCAGGAGAAGAGGTCATCTTGATTCTCACGGAGATATGCGGAGGAAACAGAGTGGATCGCAATTTGAATGGCTAAAGGAGCCTGGCGGATGGTGAGCCAGGGGTTGTTGCTGCCTGGAAATAATTGGTTGCAGTGCCTAGTGATTGCCTCAAAATAAGGGGTGTAAGAGAGGCCAGGGACCGGGCCATCAAGGCCAGTGAGGGAGAAAGAGCCTCAGTGGTTAACAGAGGCCTTGAACCCACGGGGAAGGGCGGAGTTGGCAACGACCAGTACAGAGGCTGCCATGTCTGACAGAAGGACAGAGATGACCGCTGCAGCAGGGCAGAGTGCCAGTAAGGAGAGGGAGGCGAAAGATCTGCGAGCTGCAGTGGTGAGGGGTGCTGGAGAGGGTGGTGGTTGTGATTGAGGGGAGGGGGAGCCAGGACTAGAGGATGCCGAGGTGGCTTGATTGGGAGCTGCTGCTGCAACCTTGGCCGCAGAGGGAAGACTAGATGGGGACTTTCTCCTGTTCTTTCTGCCTACCACGAGTTGGACATAAGACGGGGGCGGAAGAATCACAGTCGTGGAACTGATTGCCCGAGAAACCAAGGATTACCAGGAGCGTGCATTCAGTGGCAGGGGCGAGAGGTGGCGGAGGAAGGGCAGGTGGGGGCGCTGGGCGCCGGTGGGTCATGCCAGGACAGGAAGGGATAGAGGGAGCAGTAGTGGCAGTGGAGGGGGGGGCGAGAGTAACACAGTGGGCCATGTCACGAAGATCAGAATGAATTGAGGCCACGCTGGGGGTTGCAGGGTCAGCTGCTATGGTGGGGATGGGTAAGCCAGTATTGAGAAGTGCAACAGCTGAGGAGAGGGAGTCAAGCTGGTCGCCAAAGGGTGAAATTGCCCAAAGGGCACCAATCAGGAGTCGGATCAAGGTGAGCTCTTTAGTGGAGATGTCATCGAGGCCGGATTGAGAGATAGTGGGGATATGAGCGGAGGAGAAGTTAATAACTTCCTTGGTTTCGTCAAGGTAGGAGGAGAGGAACCTGTGGTGGGGGGGGATGTCCACTGTGGAGGCAGTGGCTGAGGGGGGTGCATGGGTGGAGGCAAAAAGAGGTGCAGGAGGGGTACCAGCTTGCACTTTGACCAGGCTTAGGGTACGCAAGGACGTAAGCGAGGTGAGGTCTGTGTGGGATTGTGGGAACTCAGTACACTTTTAAGGTGGTGGTGCAAAATGTTGAGGTCGGAAAATATGGGAAGCGGAGCGTGACCTAACTTTAGGCCCTCAAGAGGGCCTTAAATGGGCAATCTTTCCTCAACCCTAACCCTGGTAACTTATACTTATAAGTTATAAGATGTCTATAACTCCTGGTTATTCATTGTATGAAATTTATATGCTGACCTTTCTGAGTCAACTGCGCAATGTACTAAAACCAATCATAACTCATTAAACAAGTCATGGCCTAAAAGGTGGTCACATGCTCGAAACCCATGACCTATAGTATAAGTCATGTGGGAATCTCATTGCATCATATGAATCAGAAGAGGAAGTCATGCAGACAATCAAGCAGTCGGGATGTAACAATATTTGCACTAGTGTGCATTATGTGATACCCCATGATTCTTAATGAGTCATAGTGAGGAGTGTCCAACCCTTTTGACTCGTGGCCATTAGTCATATTAAAACCTGCCTTGCTTAGTCCCCAATCGTGATATGTAGGTACTAATGCCTAAAAGGGGAAAGTGATCTTCCTCCACAAACATTTTTTCGTCTAGAGCAATAGCATATTCAACTGGAACGTGAAATCCTGAGTCTCCAGACTCTTCTGATCTGTCAGCGTTATCTTTTGCAGGCAGATATCTTACAAGACTTAAAGAGAGTGACAGAAAGAGACCAAGCAACCTTGAAGTTCTCTAGAATGTGGCTGAGAAGGAAACGATAGTTGATTCCCGCTTTTATCTAGAAAAGAGGCTGCTCACCTACAAGAACCGAAGATATATCCTTTAAGTATGATATGTTAAAGCGGACTATTATGGAGGTAGAATATGATTCACATATGGTAGGACATTTTAGATCAGATAAGACCCTAACATGAATAAGAATAAACTTTTATTAGCCCAATATGGAGAACCAGGCAAGGGAATATGTGCGTACCTCGGTTACTTATCAATGTAGTAAGACAATAAGGCATAAGAAGTTTGGCTTGCTCCCACAGGTTGTGGTTCCTATAAGGCCCTTGAACCCAATATTCTTGAACTTCATTGGAGCCTTTCTAGTATCAGTTAGATATACAAGGATATGGGTTATTGTTGCCAGATTTTCAAACATAGCTCACTTTATCCCTCTGGCTACTGAGGTATACATTAAGGAACTAGTTCTTATCCTGCATATAGAAGTGTAGCGATTACATGGGCTTGCAGAATCTATCATTTCTGACCATAATAACAGATGGATATCTAAGTTTCGGATGAGTCTCATAGAGTTACTCAAAGTCAAACTCATGGTCTCTGCAACATTCGACCTTGAAACTGATAGGCAAACTGAAAGGGTTAATCAGATACAGGAGCCGTACTTAGAAAGCTATTATTTATACCAGCAAGACAATTGCGCCGGGCTATTACTGGTGGCGGAACACGCCTATAAGAGGTTATTATCGGAAGATTCCCTGGTATGACCCTTTGTGGAAACTATTAGTTAGTCCCCAGGACTAACTGCTCTGCGGCCGCGACTGATCATCAAGGAATATACCCCAACTCCCAGCTCATAGTAGTGACTGGGAAGGAACTTGGCAGAACATTCTAGAAATACTACAGAGGGCCCAAGGGTGACCAAGGAACTTGTATAAGCAAAAGCTAGTTCCATCTTCGTAGTATGTCATTCCGAAAGATTTCACTCAAGGCAGACATAGGAAAGCCAACCGCCTTATATTGGACTGAAGAAACATTCACACTAAGGGAGCCATCAAGAGGCTATACTACAACAGATTTGGCCTCTTTATAGATAAGCGGAAAACTGGAATTCTGGTATATGAACTGGATCTCCCTGCCCAGGGGAAAATCAAGCCAGTCTTCAATATTGGACTCCTAGAACCTTACTGCGAAGATCTCATTTGTAAACCGGCAAGGGAAGTATCAGTAGCAGAAATTGTTAATTCAGAGGTCAGCTATGTAGTAGATGTCATTTTAGGCAGTCAAAGGTATGAGGGTCTTAAAGCCTTTTTCCCTCTTTAGTATAGTGAATAATTGGTATTATGGGGAGGGTATAGAGCAGAAGAAAATTCCAGGAAACTGTTCACAATATTGGAAGTAACCGCAAGCGAAGTATTGCTGCATTTTTATAAGTTATATCCGAGTGAACCTAAGGTCTATTGGTTCAGAGGTAAGTACCAGCTGATAGTACTTCCGGGCAAAATAAAGAGGCATAAGGAACCGCGTAAGTCGAAGGACAAACTCCCATAACAGTAGATTAGTGTAACGACCTAGGAACAGTTGGTATAGTGGACCAAACCTCAGTCCTATTAGTAGTCAGGTAAGGACCTGGGGAGGAACTGTACAAAATACCTGCAAACGTGACGTGATAACCAAAGGTAACTTGGGTTTGGAATGGCACATAGAGACTCAGTTAATTGGGTAACGATAATCCGAAACTGAGTAGGGAAACCCGCTTATACTTGGTTACTTACTCCGAGAGGGTAACCTAGGACCCGACTTAGGTAGGCTAACCCACTGTCACTGTTACACAGGGTGACTGCTTAGGCAAATAATCTGGAAAATCCAAGGAAAACAGAGTAAGCAATGTGGCAGCTATGGGGCTTTACCCATCTGGGTAACTACTTGCATCAAGGTCTTCGTATTGTGTGTAAATAATGGAGATCTTATACAAGCACTTTGGCAAATGTAAATTGGCATTACACTGACTTCTGGTGTAATTGGGTTTATGATAAGGGCAAGTTACCCGATCTTAGCCAATGCGTATGCGAAAAAAGTTTTCTAGTTAGCCTACTCTCACATTAAACAAATGACAAAACTCTACTATTATCACTCGGAGGTGATAGGAGACATTTTGGCAACCTAGGACCCCCCTCTATCCCTTGTGTTCGCAAATTTTGTCAACATAGTAATGCTCTATGGTCAATTAAAGGCTAACCAAATCGCATGGGGGAATGGAGTCATATGGTACTGTATACATCACCACCATCTAACTGACCAGAGGCTACCTGCGGGGTATATATAGGGGTGGGTGCCTGCCGACCTAGGCAAGTTGCTAGTATTAACTCCAACAGGTACTCTGAAGGTACTCTTGGTACCCATTATCCCTATGGGAGCTAGGGGAGTCCTTCAGAAAGAGCCTCAGGGAGTCGTGGATATACGCAAGTATCTCCTGATAAACCTTGACTAGAAAAGGTACAATTACCAAGGCGTTGTACCATTACTGAGGCACATTAGAGAACACTAAGGGCATTCTGTCTTATTTTAGTTGAGGTAGTTAAAGAACAATTCGCTATGAGTAGTGTCCAATTAGCCAATAGAGTAGTGCCAATGACCAGGGGAGTTAAGTAGTCACTAGAACAGATGCCCATTGGCCAAGTAGACCAGGTAGACTACAACACTAGTATAGATAGAACTGCCACACAGCATATGAGTCTTAACTGAGATATGTAGTCCCATGTAGACTCTACAGTAGGTTAATGACATGACTTCAATCGTAATAGTTTTTCTCTCTTGCACACATAATTGTGATGAATTGCAGACTACTGATCGGATTGGTACATTGTCCTTATCCGTGCGATCGGCGGACTCCCGAATTTGACCTTAATGGAGTCTAGCATTGATAAACCAAGAGGGGAGAATGATTTTCATTTATATATGAAGTAGGAATGCCTGTCAATGGCTTTTAATTCTACTTAAGTAGACACGAACAACACTCTGCTCTAATAACTAACTATCCTTCTCAAGAAGAACTCGAATTAAGTGAAGCTCCAGCTTACCGATCATGAGTTTTATCGTTTGATTCCTTATCTACCTCTCTACCATCTAGAAACTTAACTCTGAGTTTTTGGTTAGGTCGCAAATTCTGTATCCATGTGCCAACATGCTACACACTTTACAGGCGCATGATTAGTAGTGGTCTAAATTGTCTATTACTGTATTCCTAATTAAGTACAGCTCATCATTCTTCCCCACTGGGTACCTGGAGTGGACCTGGCCCTACTATTATAAGCTCTAGCTCCTCTGATCTCCTATATAGAGTATAGCATGTTAGTAAAAAGTCAAGAAGTCAGAGCTGGTGCAAGGTTGTTACAGGTGCCAAGATAGTTATTTTAGAGCTTGCAAAGTTTTTGATTCTCTTGCATACACATTTTAATAATTCACTGCCTAAAGTTTTAGCTTGGACAGCCCAAGTAATCAGGCTTTGGTAGCACACACTAGATCAGGTAACTGATACCTGATACCCATCACCTTGTAGTGAATGAGGTAAGTTTAAATTAAATAAGTAAAGGTACCGCATATGGCTGGACTCAGATAATCTCACTCAGAAAGACACAATAAATATGATTCTACTAATGCTCACAGTTCATTTAGCATGGCAAAAGTCAATTGGCAAAGTTATACAACCTATCGGAAGACTCAGGAGGCATAAAATGTTGACTGCCTATATACTAGAGGATGAAAAATTCATATGCAACACCAAAGGGCATGAGATTAGTCTTTGCTAGTTTCCTACAAAAATACTGGATGTTAGGAAATCTAAGAGTTAATCCTCATGTAGGTGCCGAATCCGCATCCCAGCTTCATACTGTTCTAAATTGAGAAGTGAAATATGGTAAGTACTTCGTGGAAAAAACAGTGTGAGATCCACAAGTACCCAATTTCATAAACATTGTCAATGTCCCTATCATATTCCTGACCAGTAGAATTCTCTACTTGTCAGTCAGATAAGATCTCGCACAAAGAGTTGGAGAATTGTGTAAGTCAAACGCAAACCTTCACAGCCAAATTGTAGCTCTCCCGCTCTGGGCTTCTCCACATGAGTCAATACAGGCACCTTGTCCAGTTGCTCATCACCTCAGAAAACTAAGTTATGAGAGCATCACTTATAGCAGTGTATTAGTCACTGTCGTCACGGTCTCAGGGTATAAGGTCCCCTGTATTCATTTTAAGATCACCTGTTCAACTCCACGGTCCTGCTGGGTTTCTAGTTCCCAGAGATATTTCCTTTAAGTGAATTAGCATCAGGAAATCATTCGGCTAGACAACAACAGTGACCAAACAGAGGGATATTTTTCAGACTTTCAACATGAGCACTCATTCTTGGAATAGCTGGTCAAACGGAAGAAATCAGTCAGTCAGATACAGAGTTAGGAGAGATATTATCCTATGAGCCTATTGGAGGAAAGAGGTTGCCGATGGATGATAACATGAGCATTGATCACCTCAGGTCTCGATAAGGGTCTACAGACCGGCAGACTCACCTTGGAAGATTGGACTTATCATTCTGCTGTAATGGTTAAGATGACTGATGACTAAAGGTGTGAGACTAAGTTCACAGGGTCAAACGGTTTTCGGACTAGTGAAACATGATGCCAAGATATTAGAAGTTGTAAAGCCAAGGATCAAGGTTTTAGTGTCTAAATACCGGGGCATTCCCAGGTCTTAGATGGAAGGCTTGCCTCCCCCCTCTGAATTTGCTCCTCCCTCACCAGTCCTGGACGGCCGCGATACGGCTTGCCTGCTCCCACCTGAGATCAACCCTACTATAGCCCCGCTGCCTCCCTCATTTCCATCATTCTCAATCTAAACCGCAAAAGATTCCTCCCACCGGCTCCTTTACGTCTTCAGGGCCAACTACATCCCCCTTCACTGGGACCTACGAAGGCCTATACCCGCTGTCCGCTCCCAGTTCCCCATGGATGGGATATGCTACCTTTTGGTCAAAGTCACACAGGATGGCTCAAACTCTTACAGATAAACTCACACTTATTACCAGGCACAGTCTCTGCCCCACCTCCTCTAATTCCAGGTGTGGTCTCCTACAAACTGATCAAACAAGACTGAATAAAGGACCTCTGCACTTACTGGACACTTTTGTCTCCACCTCCCCCTTACTACCAGTACAACCCGTCCCTCTGCCCACATGCCTTTATATGCCTAGACTGCTTTACAGTTTTGGTGAATACATAAGATGGGTGCTACCAAGAGCTATCTTACAGGTCAACCCTCATGGAGCGATGCTGACCGCTCTCACACCTTTCCTTCCTACGACTCAGGGAATTAAACGTTCTAGCATGCAATTCACCACTACCTGATTAAGTGTCTCCAATGCCTGCTTTACCCTTTGAAGCTGTATTCAATAGGCCATGGCTCTCCGTTTTAGGCCGACCTGCATATGATCCTAGGTCTTGCCTCATACATCTGCGCTACATCTACAAACTACTCACCCACTATGACAGCGGTATTCGCTACAGTTAATTCCTCAACCTCCAGCTATAACTCAGAATGAATGGCTTTTCTTTCCTCCCTATACCTTTCCTTGCAGTTATGATTTCATTTGATTTCATTTCATTCTATACTTTTGGAAATGGTCAAGACTTTTGAGCGTGGTTAAAGTATGGTAATCACCAGGGGATAACTAGAGGGGTTATTTCTTTATCTTTCACGTTTGGAATTAACATTTCATTTATGCCATAGCTATAACTCCATGCAGGTTTCTGTACGTTAACAGGAAATATATGAGATAATTGAAAGAAAAAACAAGGTCTTAGATGAAGCATCAAGCAGCCGAGTAGAGATCTTATCAATTTCACAAGTGTTACAAAAATAATCTATTCTACTTTATATAACAACCTTCCAACACAATCTCCTGCCTCGAAGAAAATTTATTACAACTCTATATTAGTTGGTAAAGCTTACCGAAATTCACTCCGGCCAGTGGTCCTGAGAGGACCTGCCGAGAAAGATACAAAACACCTGTAAAATTGAAATGACATGCATAGGTACCTTGACTAAGCAATGGTACTGGGATAGTCAATTAGGTAGGCTAGCCCTACTAGGCTGGGTAACCTTGATCTACAACTGAGCAGGGTGACCTATTTAGACAGGGTAACCCTGAATCTATGTTAGGTAGGGTAACCTTCTTAGACAGGGTAACCTGTAGCCAGAGTTAGATAGGTAACTACTTAGGCAGGGTAACTGGGAAATCTAAGGAAAAAAGGGTAAGCAACTTGGCGGCCGTTAGACCTTGCACATCTGGGGAACCAATTGCATCATAGTCCCTGGAGTGCATGTATACAATAGAGACATTACACGATTACTTCCGCGAAAATCGATTGGGGTTATGCAGTCTTCTTGGCCAATGTGGGATATGATGGGGGCAAGTTCCCCTCTGTGGAATTTCGAGTATGCGAAGAGTGATCTCACATTACCCTACTCTAAAATTAGTCGAATTTTGGTGTTTTTTTTGGTAAAATCCGCAGTTTATTGGTACCTAACTACCGGAAAATCCATGCCATGCAAGCTAAGCTATGGGCCAAAAACCTTAAAATTAAAAAAAAGAACCACCACTACAACTACAATGAACAAAGAAAGATATAACTTGTAAACGGCCCATATGCCTACGATCATGGCCTGTGCTTACAGGATGCAGTACAATACCAGTGACTAAAACTACCATAATGTATAATCAAGAGCCCAGCCTATGCAAGCAATATAACACTTCTATAGTAATCATGTAAGAACCATGCCCTCTGCCTCTTCCATTTCCATCACAACTGATGCCTTTTTTGGCGGGTAAGGACATGGTAAGTAGTGGGCGTCGTGCAACATGTCACAGTGGATACAGTTAGGCAAAGAATAGCTGCAAAGACGGCCACAAGTATGACAAGTGTTACTGGGCCAGGTGTGTGCCCCTGTATAGTTTGGGCCTATACACTATATGCGGATGGTGGGATAGGTGGACTTATTGTTGGGGTAACCATAGTGTGAAAATTACGAACACTGTGTGAAGCAGTTGAAACTCGAGTGGCATTTTGTCCAATATGTGGAGGAGATGGCCGCAAGGTGACTTCCAACAATGTCAGGGTGTATAGGGCCAGTGATTGAAATGTCAATGGTTCAGGTTGTTTTACCAGTTATACCTAGCTCAGAGGTTCACCAAAAGGGCTGTTGCTGATTGCAAAGGCCGATATTTTAGATAGTGACCTCTGTGGCTATAGAGGTTATAGAGGGGCTGGTATGGATGTCGCATACTAAGAGTTTGGTTATAGTGGGATCCAGTTGCACAATGGTGGTGCTAGGTATATGGTGCATGAAGCTGCAGCGCTTGCTAGAAACTAGGCTAGCGTTTACCACATCTATAGTAGTGAGTGATTTAGTATGCCCTAAATTAGAGACAGTTTGAAGGGTAGGTATTGCCCAAAACATGGTTAATGTCGTTTCTAAGGTCGCGAGTGGACATGTTGAGAAGTCTGCCTCCAGTTTAATGATCAGGCAGCGTTCTCTTAGTGTGGGACCCTGCTTTGTCCAGGAGGGGTTTACAATAACGTTGGGCTTGGATGCCAGTGGGTGATCTATTATCAGTTAGGGCTTTCTCTTCCTGCCATACTTTACTACTGTTGACAATTGTTGAGGTCCTGTATATTGGGTAGTACTCAGAGCAGGGGGCGGGGGTTAGCAGAGAGGCCTTTAGTATACCTTAGAAGCCGTTAGGTCTGCAAGTGCCAAGGGAATCTGGGTCGGCGTGGGTCAGGCAAGCCGGGTGGTGGCATTGTCTTGCTTGGTGACTTCCTCTGTCACGGTTGTAAGGTTTACAGTGAGTGTGTCGATTTCTACTCTATACTTATTGAATATCAAGCGATACATCTTCACCATGACGTGGGTTTAAACGGTATGCATGATACAAGGACTTGATCCTTTGGCTACCTTGTCAAAGAGCTTCTTGAAGTAGTACCCAGCTGGGTCATCATCAACAAAGAGGGTGCACTTACCTCTTTCGCCAAGCATAATGGGTAGGGTCTACCCCGTGGTGCTTCTTGGTCGCTTACCTGAAGGGAGCCCCCTGGGCATAAAAATGGTATTGTTTCCCTCCTCAGAGAGGGGTGCATCGCTGGTGAGAGGGTGCTTGTCCCTTGCAATATTCTTTGGTTTCTTCTTTCTGAAAAGCTAGCCATATAATATTTGGGTAACGTGACAACTGATGTTATACGAAATTGTGTAGATAGTTAGATGAGGTTGAAAAAAGTCTAAAATGCACTGTTGAGGAAATTATATGACAGAAGCGTTTGTTTAACATTAGGTGAAATGCGAAAATATACTCTAATTACCCAAGGTGATTTGGGGTGCTTAGAAACCTTAATACTGCCATCTAGTAACCGCATATGCAATTTGAGTCAGCGTAGTAAGGCTCTACTGTTGATACTAAGCTAGCAAAATCACAGCGAAGAAGGGAGTTATATTGCACTGTATATGTCACCGCTGTCCAACTGACTGCATACTGGCCACACTGTATATCTAGCTGTTAGCAAGGACCGAACCGGGGAAGTTACCAGTCTTGACAGTAGCAGTCACTCTGAAGGTACACTAGGTGACCAATATCGCTATCAGAGGCAGGAGAGTCCTTCAGAAAGGGCCTCAGAGAGTCAGGGAGATATGAAAGCATGTTTGGATAATATTCTACTAGAAAAGAAACAATAGCTCCTGGGCTATACCATTGTTGAAGTATGTTACAGGAGGCGGAGGGCAATCTGACTTATCACGGCTGAGGTAATTAAGGAACCATTAGCCATGGGTTGCGCCCATTTAGCCATCACAGTAGTGCTACTAACTGAGGGAGCTAAGTCTTTACTAAAATAGCTGCCAATTAGCCAAGTAGACCATGTTGAATAAAACACTTGCATAGACAGAACTGCCACAAGGTATATGAGTCTTAAATAGGTATTGACTCCCATGATGACTTAATAGTAGGCCACTGACAAGACTTGGTTGTGAAAGGTTTTCATCTTCTGCAGATTTAATTCAGATGTAGGGCAGAAAACCAACTGGATTGGTCGACTCTACTTGTCTGATCAATCTGCAGACTCCCAAAGCTGACCCTGAGAGTGTCCGGCCTTGATAAACCTAGAGCAGAGAAGGATATTTATTTATCGTCGTAGTACTACTGTGTATCATTGGCTTCATGATTTTACTTAAGTAAATGCGAACAATACTCGTCTCTGATAACCAACTATCATCTTGACCAGAACTTGAATTGACTACAGGTATGGCCTAACAATATTAAGTTTACCACTAGATCCATTTACTCTTATCTTTACCTTCCGTGAACTTCAAGTTGAGTCTTGGGTGCAGTTGCAAGGTCATGATCCATTTTCCTACTGGGTGCCTCTGTTACAAGATTATAAGTCAATTTGATTTCCTGGCCCTTACAATTGACTAACCTTAACACTATATTGAGATTTCACCGTGTTACCAAGGCTCTATCCAGGACATTTAGGCATCTCCAAGTAATGACTTAGGAATCACTAGAGCTAATAGCTGATTCCGTCACCGTTGAAGAACTCCTGCTTAATGTATGTTATTTCAGCTACAACTCCTCTTTCGAGTAAGTACCCCATACTCCCTTGCAGAGAAAAATTTCTGGAATAACATCACGAAGCCTACCAGCTTACTCACCCTCTACCGATTCCTTGTGAATCAAATTTTCAAGAAATCTACCTCTATATTTACAGTTCTACTTTCTTTAGGAGACTGTTTCTTAATTACGATAGTGAAGAAGGGAGAACATCCAGTTCCTTCAGCTTTACATCAACCTTTCTGACACTATCTGCCTGGAGATTCAGAAGATAACAGTTGCCATAAACAATGTCCTCTTGCGAACTGACTGTCAACACTTACAAGGCCGTGTCCAGCATCGAAGAGGTTTTGCTGGAGGGGAGCTACCATGGACCTGGATGCTCCGACTCACCTTTGGCTCTACACCACCTCTCAAAACCTAGTGGAGTGAGTAGATCGACTCAGGGGACTCGTTCATGTACCCCGTGACCTCTGGATACTAGAAACCCCGCCTTGGAAAAATTGACAAAACATATAGGAATAGACATAGGTCACTTCAACTGAACCAAAGGAGAATTAGTAGTCAATACTCATCAAGCCTACTATGAATTGTCCACCCAAACGTAGGTGTAGCAGACCAACTTCAGCATGATGCAAACCGTATTACTAGGGGTGAAAAAATCATGGCCAAGAACTAAAACATATTAATATGGGATTTGACATGCTGGTAGCGGAGACAATCACTCTGCAAAGGGTAACAACCAAGAGACTTAAAGTAAAATTATGGGTTCAAGAACAGCGGGCTACATTCTGTAAAGCGGTAAGTACTAACATTCACACTAACGTTGGTGCCACTGGGTAGGCATCTCTTGATAGAGATAGACAAGTATATGAAGCGCGCACCCACCTAAGTGCAGAACCTTTGTAGAGGCAAGTTGCAGTACAGGAAGAACACAAGCAGACTAAAAGCCAGTTAAGAAAACTCCACCAGTGCTTAGAACAAGAGTACATTGAAAGAGAGGCCTGTTTCAATTGGCAGAATGCTGCGTCAGACCAAATGAGTGATATCTTGGCACAAATAAAGGAGACAGTAATGCACCTACAAGTTGCTAGAAAGGTACCTAGTATGTGGGTAACTGTGGAACTCCAGGTAGTGGAAAACTACAGGTGGGAAAAATAAACTATGGCTGATGGAATGGAAGGATTTGGCTTCGTCCCATCCGGAGATAAGGGAAAAGGAGGAGACTAGAGTGAAGAAAAAGGACTTCAATGTTATGTATTTGGGACATTCTTATAGTATGAGTACGAAAATACAACCCAGTATTAAGAGTATACTATGTGCGCGCTAGTGTGAGTAGTATTGTAGTATGAAGGTAGATTGGTAGAAGTTCTGGTCCTTAATTAACTAAATAAAGTAGGTGGCAACAAGCGATTTATAGAGGTGCGTTTCCTCCATGTACTTAGTAACAAAATAGGGAAAACATTGTAAGAAACATAAGGGCAAACATGTTTGACCCTGAAAAACTACTAAGGAAATCCCAATTAAATATGCGCAATCTGCAGTGGTGTGCAGTCAATAAACTGAGAGATAACATATAATACATGACCAGTAAAAGGTCACAATACATGGAAAGTTAACCGAGAAATCCCGCACGTAAAATAAGAAATGTACGCATTAATCCTTAATCATTATCATGAAATATAACTGAAAATATTATAAACTCTAACTGTAGTAATGGCCGTAGTTTTCCTGAGTAAACTAGAAATAACCAAGCAAAGACACAAACATTATTACTGTAGGAAATATACATATGAAACGAATTGAAGAATTTCAACACTTCCCAGCATTATCTACAGCCCAACATTCTCATCATCCGTGCATATGCCAGTTTCACAAGTACCTTGGTACAAATGTCGGCAAGGTTTTCTGTTGATGCAACCTCCAGGAGTGTGAAAGAGCCGTTATCGATCGCGTCTCGTATTTTGTGAAAATGGATATCTGTTACGATTGGAGACTAAGCAAGGCAGGATTTCGCATGACTCATAGTTATGAGTCACATGGTTGTTATATTTCGCACTATGACTCATTAGAAGTCATGGGGTTTCACATGATGCACACTAGTGCAATAATTGTTATGTTGTGATTGGTTGATCGTGCGCATGACTCACATTTGTGAGTCATATGATGTAATGATTTTTGCACATGACTCACACTATGAGTCATGGGTCCCACGCATGTGACCACTTTAGGGCAAATGACTTATTTTATGAGTTATGATTGGTTGGCACGCAGCGCAGTTGACTAAGAGGAGTCAGCTGATGGATTTCATACTATGACTCACTATGAGTCATAGAGGTCGCGTGACTCACAGGTATGAGTCACCAGGGTTAGGGTTGAGGGAATAGTGCCTATATAAGGACCTCTAGGCAACCTGTAGTTAGGACTCTTCACGCAACCATCTAAGTTCTTTCCTATACAATTACTTTACCTCTTTACCGTTCCATTCCCCTATTGGCGTTGAGCGATAGGAACCATAGGCTTCAGCTATTAAGACAACGTAGGCATAGGCCTAAGAGCATTAGTGGAAATCCGCCTAGTACCACTTGTTGCAATAGTACTCCTACCCTGGTGGCTGAGATTAGCGCCAAACCCCATACCGGACCATAACAACGGCCCGGTCATATCCATCCGATCTAAAGAGAATTAGTTACCTGTTGCAAGACCAGCTTACAGCATAGGATCGTAACAATATCGATATGTTTTGTTCATTCATTAAGTTGGTGGTTGGTTGCCACAAAATTTGCACCGGGATTGTCTGCATGCAAAGGGATTGGTGTTGTGAGCCGGATGTCACTTAGACCTTTGATGTACGATTGGATTTGCCTTGCTGCTAGGGACATAGCCCTATATTCCGCTTCGGTAGTAGATGTTGTGACTGAAGCTTGTTTCTTTGACCGCCAGGATAATCAGGAATTGTTAAAAAGAATTAAATTCCAAGAAAAGGAGCGGCGCTTATCGAGATAGGGTATAAAGTCCGCATCCACATAGATGTTCATAGCGTTTGTAGTTATGAAAGGGTAGAAGAGTCCAAGGTCTTTTGTAACGTGAATGTACCGAAGGACGTGTTTAGCAGCCTTTAGGTGGATTTCGGTCAGGCAGGAAGAAATTGTCAGAGAAAGGATATTGTATAGGCTAGATCAGGTCTGGTACCAGTTGTCAGGTACATAAGAGAGCCTATTATCGATTGGTATATGGATATATCCGGTTTTTGTTCATCTACTGTCCCTTTGCGTAGTTGAATGCCTTTAAGTAAGGTTATAGAGACTGGCCATGAGTTTTCCATAACATATCGCTTGAGGCCTGACTTTATGTATCGTTGCTGTGTAAGATGTATCCCTTCTGTTGTATAGGTGATGTGGATGCCAAGTAGGAATGTAGCTTCCCCTAAATCTATAATCTCAAATGCGGTTTTCAGGTGTTCTATGAGAGAAGGAGTGTGGTTAGTGTTGGCCGCGTATATAGCGATGTCGTTAACGTAAACCGATAGGTATAGGTTGTTTTTATATTCCACAAACATGCCTGTGTCAAGGGCGGATTTCGCAAAACCTGGGGATGGTAAGTATATAGCGAGGAGAGCATACCATTCATTCGCAGATTGCTTAAGTCCATAGAGACATCGGTTAAGTCGTCATACTTTGTCTGCATCACCGAACCCAGGTAACGGTCGCATGTAGACTTCTTCTTTCAATTCACCATGAAAGAATGCAGGTTTGACATCGAATTGCCGTGGTCGCAATTTGTTTTTAGCACATATTGCAAAGAGGAAGCGGAGCGATTCATATCGGATGACCAGAGCCAAGGTATCTTCAAAGTCAAAACCCGGTACTTGTGATTATCCTTTGGCAACAGCCTTTGCACGGTACCGTTCTAATGTACCATCAGTATTTCGCTTAGTCTTAACGACCCATTTACTGTCAATAATCGTGTGTCCTGTAGGTTTATATACTTCATCGAAAGTACCACCTTTCTCAAGTGCCAAGATTTTCTCTTCCATTGTGTGGGTCAATTGTTCCTTAAGTAAGCTGTTCACTGCTTGGGTGTACGTTTTGGGGTCCTCGTCAGATGGTACAGTGCCATTTCTGCCAAAGTATTGTGGTGGGCGAATGGTTCTGCCAGATCTGGTCTGTATCTCAGGTGGATAATCCGCTTGTGCTTCTTGTGAAAGAGGTTCCAGTGATTATTCTGGAATTTGGGTATGGTCATAATCTTCACGATGTTCAGGAAGTGGAGGTGGATGTACTTCGATGGTTGGTTTGGTAATTGCTTTGTGTGGTAGAGGCTTATCGGGTGCTGGTACACTCTGGTAGGAAGGTGGGTAGGCAGTTGCAAAAGACTCTGATGAGGGCGCAGGTTGCTTTGGATCAAACGGTAATATAGTCTTGGTTGCCTAGTGGAGCTGATGCGTTTCTGAGATCTTGTGCAAGGATGGTATATATATAGGGTATATCTTGCTAGAGGAATTATATCCATCAAAGAATTCTTCGATGGCCCGGGGCTGAACTTTGTTCCTGGTTTTCTGGTCTCCGCAGGTATATGGATAAAGCATTTAGTTCCGTAGGGCGTAGGTGGTTTACTAACGGCTTCTTGTTGTAGAGAGATTCATGGGGCGTCAGCTTTCCTATGGATCAGTTAGGGAGGATGTTCCGGAGATATACTGCTGTTGTAACTGCCTCTGCCCATAAACATGTTCTAAGACCTGATTATATAGAGCGTGTAGATGTGATGATAGTCCTATTGTTACCGTTCGGCAACGCCATTATATTCATGACAGTAAGGAGTTATTTTCTCATATATGATACACTGTTTTTCAAACATGGTTGTCATATCTTGGTAGACATATACTCCTCCATTCTCGGCCCTGAATCGCTTGATTTTAGCGTTGTCCTGGGCGTGTCTTTCTTTGATGAATTGGTTGAATCCTTTAACGGTATCGGATTTGGCCTTAAGAGGATAAATCCTGGTGTACCGTGTTCAATCATCAATAAAGCTGATATAGTACCAGGAGTTTCTGCAGGAGGGGGTGGAGAATTTCCCACTAAGATCTGAGTGGATTAACTCATAGGCATTTTCACATCTTTTGGTAATAGATTCAGGTTTGCGTTTTGTTAATTTGGTCGTAATGCAGGTTTCACACTGCCAGTCTTTCGTAACTTCGGGGATGGTTGGATTGTCTGAGTAGTTGGTAGTTTTGAGCTAGGATGGTGAAGGATGTCCGAGGGCTTCATGCCACTGTTGGTAAGTCATCTTGTTCGCCACTGCTTTCTCTTCTTGCACAACATAATCTTGACCGTCATGCATTCCCCATAACACTTCTCTTTTATTCTCCTGGTATACGAACATATCCGCCCCTTTACTACGCAAAGAAAAACCATGCCCTAAAGAAACAATAGCCCGTCATGACAGCAAGTTACTTGGACCCAACCTCGGAACCCCGAGAACATGTTTAAGGAATACAGGGGCTAGATGACCACTTGAAGTTTTGTCCATAAGCTTGATAGTTGCTCAGCCACATGATTCTAATACTGAATCATTGCCCAACTTAACAGTTCCTGAACTTGGTTCAAAGTTTATAAGAAGGTCTAGGTTACTTGTCATGTCTGAGCTTGCGCCTGTATCGATTACCCAGTTGTGTCGGTGTGGAGTCTTTTGCGTAGAAACGATGAATGTGGCTGCATTGACCAGTTCAGATATCACTTCTTTTCCGCACTTTGCTGTACTAACAGCTTTCTTTTCCTTCTTCTTTTAGTTGTCACCCTTGTGTTTATTGCACTCATTCCAGGTTTGTCCCTCAACGCAAACAGTAGGGTAATGCTTCTTGCAGTAGGTACATTCCTTGGATGTTGCCGCAGGGCTCCGGGGAGGTTCTCTTCCTTTTCCTTTGACATCAGCGCTTTTATACGTTTTGTCGTCCTCAGGGCTAACCGCGGGTCTCTTGTGCAACCACTTGTTATAGACATAATCGTAGGTAAGGTCCTCCTTGGTTTGGAGGTTGTCGACGATGTTACTTATCGACTCGGTAAGGGAGCGGTGAAGGGCTGCTGCTTTGGCTTCTAGTGACTCAAATACCGATTCGAATACAAATGGTAGAGCATATCGGTCGTCAGCAGAGGAGGAGGGGAAATGGTGTTGCATTCGATTCCAGAGGGTATCCTACTTGTTGATATGGTCTGCAATAGCTGCAGGGGTATTGTACTTGGTATCGTGGACAGGGTTGAGTTGTGAAAAGAAGGAGGAGGTGTTTTCTCCTGCAAATTTATCTTGAAACGCTTTCCAGATGGCAGGGGGTGTTTTGTGGCTAGCCAACAAAATGAGCCATTGGGGGTCAATCGTTTCAATGATGTTGGCCGAGGCCCTTTGGTAGCGATCGCGAATTTCATCTATTCTCTCAGAGTAATTATTTCCATCTTCATCATCTGCTGCCTTAGGCAGAGTATCCTTTTCCGGTACTATATCCCCGTAATTATAAAAAGTAAGGACATATTCCGAGAAATTTGGCCATGCTCCCTCCTTCGCACTTTCCTCCAAGTTCAAATTTCCACTTTATTCAACACCTAGGGAAATTGCCAGAAAACCCCCTCCCTAGAAGTGTCGATATCTGATATGTCACGTTACAGAAACCCAAAAACAAGCCCCGCGCGTTTGCGAGTCACGCCATGGCATCTCGTGACTTGCAAATGGACATTGAGCCAGACAAATGCTCGTCAGCACCGTCTACGCCAAGCCCAGAGGGCAACGAAGACCAAGGCCCTGTTCCAGCCTCAAGGGAACTGATGGAAGTAGTGATGAATTACCTCAATGTCGACGGACCCCCAATGAACAAGCCGATCACGAGGAATGTCAACTCCTTCGACAAAGAAATTTTCACGGAATCGGAATATAAGATCATGACAGTGGTTATGGCGCTTGCACACCAGGTACAGATGCGCACGGCCACGTGTCAGAACCTCATTAGAACAGTCGATGACTTGATGAGGGGCCCAGTTGTAGCTCTAATGAAAGGAATCAAGACGATTCTTAAAAGACCAGAACAGCCGGAAGCGAGAGGTTACACCGCGGTAGTTGCCCGACCGCCTCCACCCTCTGAAGCGCAAACACCCGCGTGAAACAAAAGAAAGGCAGAAGCAGAGCGGACGCCACCGAACCCCATGGCTGTGCAGCAGAATAAGCGGGAGAAACCGGAAGCGAAACCAAGCTCAAAGAAGGGAGGAAGTGAGATTTCCCCGAAAAACCCGTCCACTAGCCTGGCAAAGAGGAAGATCTTTGCGACGAGGCAGGTGGCACAGCCACTAGCTGACCCAGCCCGTGACGAAGCGAAGCTCTCTGTTGCTATCGCCACAGTCTTGCCAAAATGTGAATGCAAGGCACCTACAAACCTACTGGTGTTCTCGAATAGGACAAACTGAACAGTCACCTTGACTGCCCCTGCTGGAACAGACTCGGGGCA
The DNA here is from genome assembly GCA_003316355.1 of Tuber calosporum. Lineage (NCBI taxonomy): Eukaryota > Fungi > Ascomycota > Pezizomycetes > Pezizales > Tuberaceae > Tuber > Tuber calosporum. The sequence continues at coordinate 2,232 of QFET01010295.1, read as the reverse complement.
ATATACCCGATACCTAGCCAAGATGACTGTGGCACTGAATAAGACAAATGACGTTGGGGGTCCAGAATTCCTGCCTTTTAGGAGGGTGCCCACAGACATTGACGTCATCGTACACGGTGTATCCCTTGCGGCAATACCGAGAGATAATGAGGGGTTGGGGAAGGCCGTCCAGGAGGCTTTCAAGGCAACCCATAAGACAGATATGGTAGCGGCAAAGTTTCACAAACCAGACCGGGCAGCTTCCAAAGAAAAAAGGGTGACTTCGATCATAATCCGGGTTCCAGAAAACGAAGTCACCAAAATTACACCAGCGGTCCTTTTCATGGGCAAATACAAACTGTCGAACGTGATGTGGCAAGCATCGGCAACTATGCAATGCCACCGCTGATGGAAATATGGTTACCACCAGGCAGGCTGCAAAAAGAATCTGCTTGTATGGCCAATTTGCTCGCAACAGCATACCGAAAAAGAACAGAAATGCCGTGAACCGGCCTGCGGAGAGTCACGGAAGGCAATCCCTGCTTGTTGCATGATGAGAGACGCTAGGTTTGCGGCCTGCAAGGGTCAACACTCAGCCAGAGACCCGGCCTGTCCGGAGAGGATAATGGGGAAAGAGACTGCAAAGGAGAACCACGACTCAAGAATGGCTTCCCGGGCCGCACCACTAGGTGAGGAAGGTGTAAACCCCATGAAAAATCAGGCCGTTGGGCCAGTATGTCGGGATCAGCGCATTCAAATGAAATGAACAGATGGAGAATAAATGTTGTACAACACAATTGCTCAGGGAGCAAGAGTGTGTTCCTTTCTTTATTTCATATTGTCAGAGGTTTTAATGTATCCTTTGGATGTGTACAAGACCCCCCACTGTATAATGGGCAACCCCTTAGGGCCCCAGGTTACGTGTGTGTTTTTACCCCCACCCAAAGTACGTATGTGTACTTAGGTGGCATTGAGGGCTTTGATTAGTGTTTCCTTTGTACTGGTTTCAAAAGACTTTGTTATTTTATACAGGAGAACTTTTGGAAAGGAGGGACCTTTGTTAGGCGACTGTCATTCCTGTGGCTAGGTAAATACTTACAACAGGAACGATGGGGGACATACTGTACCACCAGAGCAACTGTTTATGGAGACGAATGAGCCGACACTCATAGTCGGAGACTTGCATATACACACGACCTTTACTGACCCGTTACGGAATATGGAATCGCGGGAACGAAGACGGGGCTAGGACTATATGAAGCTAGTAGCATAGGGAGGCTTCACGATCATGTAGACACCTGGGGTCTACACAAGATTTCTGGATAAGCCAGCGATACAGCGGGTCTCAGTCATCGAATACACGCTGGCAAACTCAGCTTTGTTAGCACGGGTGTCGAGATGGAGGGACCTATACTAACAGACAGGATCGCATCATATTGTTATACTTACTCAACTGGACTCGAAGGACCTACACCTAGCAACCAGTTCCTCAGATTGGGACAAGATTAAGAGGAGGGACGAGAAAGGGATACCCACCCCATTGACAGAATCCTCCCTGAGAGATTATGTGGATCACGATTACAAGACTTTAAATGACCCGGCCACAGCCATTAAGTCATTCGAAGAATATTTGTTATGATTGATTCAGATGGTGAAGAGCTCCGCCCCAATGAAGAGGCCAACCAGGTGGTCAAAGGCTTGGTCGACGCAAGACATCAGCGAGGTGAGGAGAGTTTATACGTCTGCTGCCCAGCGTGTTGGACGTGACGGGAGCGGGGTTAAAGAGAAAATGGAGACGAGGAAAGCATACTGAGCTGCTATTGTGAAAGCGAAGCGGAAATACTGGGATGAGTTCCTGGCCTCGGCAAAGAAAAACGACCTGTGGACGGCACATCAGTTCACAAAACAATGAATCCAAAACAGAGTATCTGGTAAAGATAGTATTACACCAGAGGAAACTGTGGCAATTTTCATCTACCCCTTCTTCCTGGCAAACGAAGACCCAGTCTCAACACCCACCCCCTACCGCAGGGAGCTTCGATCTTCAGACATGGTCACACCGGTCAAGGTATGGGAGGCCTTGGAGAAGTGCAGCAACAATTCAGCCTGTAACCTATTCCCAAGTATCTCGAGAATCCCAAAGGGACTCTGAAGATACTATTAGGATAGGGGGAGAAGCGTCGATGGATAGGTATTCAATAGACAAGGTAAAAGGTATGGAACTAATAGAGTGACCGTTCAACTTGTAGTATT
>QFET01010293.1:0-54461 GCA_003316355.1 Tuber calosporum | reverse complement strand
CGGGGGAGTATTGGGGACTGCTGAGGGACTGCTGGGAGAATGCTGGGAAGTGCGGGGGGGACAGCAGGGGACTGTTGGAGACTGCAGGAGATTGCGGGGGTCTACCAGAGACTTCCGGGGACTGGGGGGGACTGCTAGAGACAGCCGGAGACTGCAGAGGACGGCCAGAGACTGCGGGGGAATGCCGGGGTCTGCGGGGGAGTATGTGGAACTGCCAGGGACTGCCGGGGAGTGCAGGGGACGGAAGGGGACTGTTGGAGACAGCTGGAGACTGCGAGAGACAGCCGGAAAACTGTGAGGGACTAGGGGGAAATATGGAGCATTGGATTGAAAGTGACTACGACTAACATCGGGGGAGCATTCGGTGACTGTAGAGGAGTGAGAGAGACCACAGGAGACTGTCCCAGGGCTGGGATGGGATTTCAGGTATAGGGTAGCAGTGATGTAGTTTGGTATAGCAGGTCATTGGGTGAGTTAGGACAAAGACTGAACAGGATAGCTTAATGGGGTCCACTGCAGTCCTCCTTCTGGACAGAAAGACTACACTGTTGTGAACACTAAGAACCTTCAATTGTTAATTGTTTTTTTTTTTAGAATATTATGGGAACTAGCCTCGCCTAGAAAAAATCTTAATCATGAAAATATTCCAACAATGTCAGTGGCTCTAAAAGCCCATCCTCAACATTTAGTCCATCCACCCCATCCTCAAATGCACTTTCAAAATACTGCACAATCTGAGGTCGGTGAAGGAAAATATGTGCATTGTGGAGAAGGGCAGCCACTCGGAACTGAACACCTACAGCTTGTAGGAGATGTTTTTGGTTTTTTGGATAGTGTAAAAATCTAAAGGTAGTTATCATTTGTTTAAATGCCCATTCTGCAACAATCCGTAAACATGACATTGAGCGATTCCATTGATGTTGGTATTGTGTAAAATGAGCACCTTCGTAGGGAGAGAGTAAAAAGGTATTAATACTATATGTAGGATCACCATATATTTGGAGTGGAATACTATCTGGTGAGTGGGCAGATTGTTGTAAAATTGGTAATAGGCCAGATTCTTGCTAAAGAAAAGCATCATTTCTTCTTCTGTCAACTGGTCCAAAAAGGTAGCTAATCAAGCCATCTGGCGTAACAATTGCATGATATTTCAAACAATGTTTAGGCTTTCACCCATTATAACATGTCCGTTGATCTCGTGGTGGACCTGCAATTGCTCGTATAGTTCCATCAATAAATCCCAATATAGTTCTAATTAGGGCCCCTTGATTCTCAATAGTACGTGCATATTGAGCTAGATTTTCTGGTGTTAGTCGTATTGGATCCCAAACAAGTAAATGCTTCCATCGTGAATGGATATATTCTTGAGTTGTATTGCTAATACAAGAGACTCATTCAACTGGCCATCCAAACTTGAGTGCAAGATCACTAAGTCTATTTGAATATGCCAGTCGGTTAAGAAGCATAGAAAGTGCAGTTCGTGAGTCTTCAATGATACGCTTTTCGGCACTGATTATGTCTAGTAACTGTAAAGCCTCCACTAACTCTTCTATTTCATTGTAAGTAAACCTTTCATTTATAAGTTATTTAATTTACTCGACTTTGATGCTTAATACTAACCGAAACAGATTTCGCCATTCTCCATCGCCCAAGATATCTAAGTCAATTCGCCCATTCTCGCCTAAGGCACCTCTCTCTCTGCTATTATTCCTTGCTAAAACTATGTGAAGCTGCTGCAAGACTGCTAAACGCCTTGCATATCGATTGTGGAGAAAATGCGCTGCAAGCATTGGAAGAAAATTAGAGTATGCATTCAAGTAATAGATTGTAGTTGTGTAACTCCTATACTGTTACATATGTATTGATGAAGATATATCATCACTCAGCTGCCAAGCTACTTACACCCACTGCGCAAGCTCATTTGGAGATCTAGGTCCCTTTGCGGTTAACTGCCACCTAGGTCTCACTGTGCAAACTCTCTAATGAAAAGTCATATACCAGCCTTTATTTCTATGATGTCCAGCTATTTTCGAGCTCAAAGGATCCTTCACCGCATCGTAGCCTTGCATCACCTCCGAATTGCACTTACTACCTCCAACTTGAATAGATATAAATGTGGAGAATTGGAGGAAGGGGACTAGATAGATTTGAATACCTTAAGTGTGGAAGAGAAGAGGATCCAGTTTTGGTAAGTAAGATACAACTATATTTTGATGTGAATACAATATCACAGAGGATTGTGAGATTCTCAAGTTTCAGGGGTGGCCTCCTGGCTTACCCCCTTCTTCTTAGAGCTTTTTTACTGCATTTGCAGATTCACTAGAGATTTTATCAATTCTACTATCAGTTCTAAGTATGATTCTATATATGTATATTTCCTTAGACTACTTGGCTTAAAGTCATAGTTTCTGTTTCAGATTAAGTCTTGTTGCAATTAGAAGAACACAGCTGTATTTTATACATCAGTCCCTATTTTATAGCAGCCACTATCACATCTAGAAAGACTTTCTTTTGGCAACAAGGTTCACGCTCAACGGATTCAGGTTTCGGATTGGCACGTATGGCGACTGATCGTGCATAGTAGATATAAAGTGAGGAATAGAATCTATTCAGAGAAAATAAAGAAAAGGGAAACCAATTGGCTGTTGGGAATAGTGACAGAGACGGATACCAGATAACAGAGATGGAGAGTGATGATAGTTTTCAAAAGAACAGGCAGGCAGAATATTTTCTTTTAACAACCGATCCTGCTTCATGCTGCTTGTGCATCCTTCTTACTCACTTCTTGCAATTCCTTCATACTCGCACTCTTCAAGGTCCTGCCAGCTGTTCTAGAGGCTGTGAGAGGTGTTTGGTTGTTGAGATGTAAGGGCTGCTCTTTGTTTGGGGCTTGGTAGTTGTGAGACATAGGAGTTGCTAGGGGTTGAAAAAAATATTTGATAGTGCGACGTGAGGGATTAGGTGTTAGACAGTATTATGTAGTGTGATGATCGTGGTCTTGGTTTTCTGTAATGGTAAGTAGTCAAACTAGCTCATTTCCAACAGAACATACCTTGTAAATTTTAACAAGTTTTTTAACATACTGCTGACATGACTTGGCACTTTAATTTATTGGCTGAGGCTGTAGAGCCTGTAGGAATGTAGGTACCTCAGCCTACTTGGCTAATGTTCTGCCTTTTCAACAACCAATTAGGTGAGTGGCTAGCACTTGTTGTACAAGTGCAAAGTCTATCCGATTGTTTCCCTTTCATGATTTGCTTTTGTCTCTGCAGACTAGGCTTGGGTCTCGCCTATGGCATATGGTGGAGTTGGCTGAGTACTAAAGGGGCTTTCAAGGAAAATAAAATCTGGAAGGCTTTCTTGAGAATAGGAATTCGATGCTATGATTGTCATGGAGACGGAAGGTGAAGGAGTGATCCGTACTTGAGAGGTTTTCCTCTTTTTATTTCTTAGTCTATCACGTGTGGGGGGCATTATACCTACTTTGGTTACAATATAGTTCCAGATTTGCAGGTCTTCCTGCCATCGATTTGAATCACTTCCAGGGTTTCTCAGCCACCTAAGTGGCCATGCTTCTGTTACAGGATAGTCAATTCGGTACTGGTAAATTGCTTAGGTCATGCTTGTGTTGAGAGGGTAGGAGAACTGTCAGGAAAGCTCCGTTAAAAAAAAGATAAAAGATAAAGGTTTTCTGGAAAGCTTTGAAGTTTTTTTTTAACTAATAACTAAATATATTGTTAAGGTCTCTTCTCTGTTGCTTGATGATCCCTTAACTACATAGGGGGTTTTTTTTTTGATTATCTCATATATTCGTTTTTAAGCGACCAGTACCTGCATGGAGAGCTAGCTATTGCAAAAACAAAACCTTAATTCTAGTCAAACCTCCTCCACGTCTCCAGGGATCAAACCCCATACTTCCCAAACCCTTTGGTATATGCCTAACCGCACATCTCGCCTACAAGCAAATAAATCCCCAGCTGGCTAAGGAAACAACAGGATGAAAGTAAGAAGCAGGAGAGCAGGAAAGCATAAGGAAAACCCTGGACGAAAACTACTACAGGTAAGGAGAAATTAGCCACTACTTTGCACGCATAAAGGTATTGGCAGGTTGATGATGGGCCTAGGATTCCGGAGTTACCGACAGCATTAATACAAGCCCAAGACGTCGTGTAATACTAGGACTAGGCGTAACCGAAGGCGGATTTGACCATGGGCAAGAGTCTAGAAAAGGGGAGGTAGTAAGGTACCAGCTGGACAGGAGCGGTGCAGTAGGGTGCCAGCTATGGTGTGACAGTACGGTGCCAGCTTTGGAGAGTGGGTGCAGTAGGGTGCTAGCTGATCCTCTATGAGAAGAGGAGAGTGAGAAAAGGAGGAGGAGGTGTAGACCCAATTATCAGGAACAGAACTGTGTGCGTACCCATCTAGCCAGTTCTCAAAGAGGAGAGAGTGGAGGAATCCACCATTGGAAAGCAAAGCGACCGTAGGCCTGTAGGAAGTTTCCTCCTACTGCAAGTGTGTCTCCTAGCTGAAGGAAGGTAGGGTATTGCGGACCGTGCAAATATTAAGCGAGGTAGAGCAAACAAGCTACGTGAGGCGAAACAAGGGTGGGAAAAGGAGAGGAAACTATTAACAATTATGGAAGAAAGGAGAGGATGAACTCAAAGGGGTAGACGCTAATGAGGTAGATGACGAAAGATAGAGGTAGACAAGTCCCCACCCCATGGCGAGGCCCCAGGTGGTGGAGACCTGACTAGAGGAACTGGTGATTATTTATCGTGGTGTGGAGATTTCAATCGCCGGGTGTGTAGAGGAGAAGGAGGATGTCCCTTAACTACGGGTGACTGCTAGCTATTTATACCATTTCCCTGGTACTAATTTTGGCCATATATATTATGTATCCTTGGATATCTAAGCCGTGGTCATAGAAAGTCAAAACCCTGTTTGATACTGAATATGTGAACCCCGCTTGGTCAAATGATCCCCCAAACTATTTATTATTCAGGTGGTGCCTAGCACTCCGCCAGTAGATAGCCTTCGATTCAATTTCCAAATGAACTAAGTTCCAGTTGATGTAGCCAATATGCCATCATCTTGCGGAATACCAGTTGATCAGTCTGGATGGCCGTCTTTCTTGCATCTATGGTCTAAGGTGCATATACATCCAGATTATCAAGAGTATTAGTCCTCATTGTGTAGAGTCTAGATCTTTCACCTAGACTGAGTAGCTCTATTATAGACACTACTTCTTGCCAGCATGGGTTGTAGTCATATAGTAACCTCCCGGTTCTATATACTATCATATCATATAATTTGTGCCATTTCCCATATGTGTATATTAAGGGTAGTTGATTCTAAGGGCAAGCGAATCTGCCTTGGCTTAAATCTGTTTTCTTAAATGGAGATAGTCTAGGAAGGCTTGTAGGTAAAGATTTTGAGTAAAACTTACAATATTGATAAAATCTCTTCTCTGTTGCTTGATGATGGGTAATGCTAGGGTGGCACTTCGATATTTATATCATGCATCTGAGTGTTCGCGGACTACCTCTGGTTTGCATATAAATAGGTATCTCCAATCCAAATTCTATCTTTTTATCCAAGAGCGAACCCACTTTGACCCTGAAACATTTTCTTTCCCCATACAGCTGATGGCATTATCAGAGCTCTGATATCCCTGAGGGTATGAACCCCAATTAGTGTAAGTTGTCATCCTTCTTCCGGCCGTTTAAACTCTGGCTGCCCTATTTGGAACGTGCCAATAGCTTCTTAAAACACCAAAGGGCCAGCTTCATTGTTGACTAGGTCTGCTTTGTGCTGGCTTAGCCAACCCCGCAGTTGGCTTTCATGATGACTAGTATTCACGATCAGTCTAATACATGCACATTTTCACTGCCTCTCCTTATTAACTTGTTCCTATAGGTCCATTGACCTATTAGGCATCATATGGGGCATCAGTGTACTCCTAGTATATGTCGGAATAGCCTACTTCAATTGTGCGTTAATACCTACCTAGAACTACCCAGGCTCTCATAACTTCAACAGGGTATATCTCTAGGGGTTCTTGAGGGAATTGCTTTGTTCTACTTCCCAGACATAGCCAGAGATGCTTCCTGATATACCCTGCGGACAGCATCCGGTCAGACTGACTGTAGCGACGTATAAGGGGTTACAAGAAGTGCTCCAATTACTCATTTCTCTTTGTAAACAAACAACTGTACACGGTGTCTGTGTCGACTCGCAAGGCGAACGCCAGGGCCGGAGGGGTATGATTGTCTGTAGAGATTTGAACTTATGATCTTTCTCATCCTGGGTGTCATGTAGTCCTCTCGGGAGTAATTTGTGCCTCACAGTATAACAGATTGCATGCTCCACTATCTCTTCTTCTCCTATTGGGCTTTCTGGGTGTTACGGGGTAGCCAATTCGGTACTCTTGAATTGCTCAGGCCGTGCTTTTATCAAGAAGGTAGGAGAACTGTCAGGAAAGCTCCGTTAATAATCGAGATAAAAGATGAGGGTATTCACGAAACCTAATAACTGAATATATTATTAAGGTTTCTTCTCCGTTGCTTGATGATCCCTTAACTATAGGGGATAGCTAGCTATTTATACAATTCTCCCGGTACTTATATTAGCCATATCCATTAAGTATCCTTGGACACTTAAGCCATGGTCCTAGAAAGTGGAAACCAGGTTAGACTCTGAAATGTAAGCACCACTCGGTCAAATAATCCCCTAATCTATCTATTATTCCGAGGGTGTCCAGCACTCCACCAGTAGACAGTCTTCCGTTCATTTGCCAAATGAACTAAGTTCAAGTTGATGTAGCCCATTTGCCAACATCTTACTGAATACCAGTTGATCAGTGTGGATGGCTGTCTCTCTTGCATATATGCACTCAGGTGCATATGCATCCGGATTGTAAAGAGTCTTAGTCCTCTATGTGCAGAGTCTAGATCTTTGACCGGGGCTGAGCAGCTCTGCTATAAAACACTACTTCTTGCCAGTATGGGCTGTAGACATATAGCAACCTCCCGGTTCTATATACTATCACATCATATAATTTGTACCTTTTCCCATATGGGTGACATCAGCTCCCCCTTTCCAGGCTTCGTCCTGAAGTAATATAACCCTTTTAGTACTCCTTCCGGTAGGGTTAAAAAACCCTCTGCAATAGCTTGGCCACAGTAGGAAAAACCTTTCCATAGATACAGCTTAACCCAACCTTAGCATCTCCAGATTCTCCCTGAAATATCTACTACCAATTCCTGATCAGGCTGTAAGTAGTCCAGTGGTTCCCAGGTGTTCTCATCCTCTGAACATCCCTTCCAGTTAACAAAGTATCGAAGTTCTTGGATGTTTCGTGAACGTCCTCTGATTGTCCTTGCATAAGAGATTATTTCACTCTTAATGATTTTTTCCACCTCCCATTATAAGTCACCTTCAACATCCTCCGGTGCCAGGGGTGCTTGTTCTCAGCTTGGTCAAACCGAAGTTATGTAGGGCTCAAGTAGGGACACATGGAATACAGGATGGATTTTCCATCGCTCAGATATTTCCAACTTGTAGGCCAGGTCTCCTCGTTGCTCCAGGATTTTGAATGCACCATATAGCTTTGGTGCAAACTTCTTAGATGGTCACTTAGTGCGGATATTCTTCGCATTTAGCATAACTAAATGCCCAATTAGGAAGTCCGGTTGACTGTGGGGCTTGCGGTCATAGTACTTGTTCATTCCTTCCGGAGTCTTTTCTAATAATTCCTTTGCTTTTTCGTGTATTGTTTTAACCCAGTGAGCTTACATAGTAGCTCCTGGATTCTGGGCTTCACACTCCTTTATCCATTCTGATTTGGGGATAGGAACCGTAGTTTGTGAAGAAAGGAGTTATTCCATATGCACTGGTTACCGAGTTATTATATGCATACTCGGCTAACAGTAGAAGGTGGTACCAGTCATCCTGGTCGTAGTTGACAAGGATCCGTAGGTAACCTCCCAATACTTGATTGACTCTTTCAGTTTGCCAATCCGTTTGAGGGTGGTAAGTGGTAGACATTCTTCTTTTTATGCCTAACATCTTGCACAAGGATTCCCAAAATTCTCCTGCAAACTTTGCATCCATGTCCAAGATGATTTCGGTTGGTAGGCCATGAGGTTTATAAAGATCTTTGATGAATGCTGAAGCAACATCCTCTGCAGTCGCATTTTCTTCCAGCCTGATAAAATGTGTCATTTTTGTAAATCGGTCAACTACTACCATAATTTGGCTGTATCCTGCAGATTTGGACAGTTGTGTAATAAAATCTACCAAGGTAGATGCCTATGCTGCAAAGGTACTTATAATGGATGTAGTAGGCCAAAACGTGCATGTCTTGGCACTTTGGCTTTTTGGTATTCTGTACATGACGGTACGTAGTCGTTTATCCAGTTGGTGATTCCTTTCCAGTAAAAATCTCTTTAGATAATTTCTAGAGTTTTTTCTTGACCGAAATGTCCTGCAACCTTTGAGTCATGACAGCCTTTTGCAATGTCGGTTTGCAGGGTTTCGTCCTGGGGAATATATAAGCGTCCTTTGTAGAAAAGTATTCCTTCAGTCATGGTCCATTGTTTGTCATTAGCTTGCCATCATCTCGGAGTTGTTGTAGGTCCTGTTTTCTGTGCATCCATTCTGGATCTTTTTTCGCCTTTTCCTCTACCCTGGCCATGAAGCTGATATAAAATTTCTTGAAATCGCACTTAGCAATTATTGCATTGGACATTAAGGTTTGTCCTTTAATGCATATTGGGTGAAAAGTAATATCGGTTGAGTCCAGGGACTCATGTTTAGCATCTGATGGAGGAAACATATTTGAGGCTGAGTCTCTTCCATCTGTATCCCTGAACTACCAAAGCCTTTGCTTGCTTGTTCAGTATCCTCTAACTTCTTGACTTCATGAAGTTCTCTCTCATCAATCTTTTCCACGATCATTTGTACTATGCGGTCTCCTGTGTGTACATGAAAAGCATTGTCAGTAGTGTTGACTAGGAGGATTTTAACCTCTCCCTTATCGTCCGCATCCACTACTCTGGCTTCTATAGAAATAGCATACTTGACTGCTAATCCACTGCGGGGTGCAATCTGTGCATATAGTCCAAGAGGGAGTCCATTAACTAGTCTAGTACCTATAAGCACTTGCCCTTTTGCAGGAACGATAATTTCCTGGGTACTGTACAGGTCGTACCCTGCAGCTAACTTGGAACCTTGGGTTTGGATTCTCGCTTCTTGTTGTAGCCTCTTAATCCTACCCGATTGATTCACTTCCTTTTCTTCCATTCCTTCTCCAGGCTGTTCCAAGTTTTCATTCCCCCATGTAACTTAGACAACTAAGTTTCGGTTATTCTGCAGGTTTTCGTAGTGATGAGACTGAAGTATAGCCTGCTTGGCATGCTAGGCTCCCTCTTCAGGGTGGTACTCTGGCTGCCTGCTTAAAGTGTTCGGTTTGACTCCTTTGGTCCCAGGTTGGTAAACGATGTTGAAGTTAAAATCAGTCAATTTTTGGGCCCATCGGATTTGCCTTGCTGACCAGGCCTTCGTTGTGAGAAAGTATTGTAAATTTTGATGATCGGTATATATGGTGAATGGTTCATCAGTTCTCGCTAGGTAGTGTCGCCACTCTTCCAATGCAACTAATATTGCTAATAATTCCTTATCATAAAATATTATAGCTGCGTTCAGCAGGAGTGAGCTTCTGGGAATGGAATGCAACAGGATGTAACCTTTTTTCCGAATATTGGGAAAGAACACAGCCGAGAGTATAATTGCTTACATCCGTTTCAACTATAGTATCTTTTTCAGGTTGAAAATGACATAACCCGTGAGCTATAATGAACCGTCGTTTGAGTTCATCAAATGCCCTTTGTTGCTTTCCCCCCCAAACAAAATTCTTAGGGTTCCCCTTTAGTAAGTCAGTAATTGGCACACAGTGTGCAGAAAGATTCTTGTGGAATCTGTGAGAGGTAATTGGCGAATCCCATAAAGATCTGGATATCTTTTACCGATGTAGGTGGTTTCCAGGCGTTCATTGATTTCACTTTCCACTCACTCATGGTAACACCATCAACAGCAACAATATACCCAAGAAATTCCCCCGATCTGACATGCAAACTGCTTTTTGCTAGTGATATCACCATTCGATATTCACGGAGTTGCTCCAGTACCCTTTTCACCAAGAGGACATGATCCTTCTCATTTCTGGAGTATATAAGTATATCATCAATATACACTACTACTCCTTCATCAAGGAAATCCTTTAGGATCATGGTCATAATTGATTGGAATGTCGCTGGTGCATTAACCAGTCCAAATAGCATGACCTTGAATTCATATAGGCCATATCTGGTGCGGAAAGCTGTTTTCTATTCGTCACCTTTTCGTATGCGGATCAAATGGTATCCATCTTGGAGATCCAGGTTGATGAAAATGGTTGCTCCTATGACACGGTCACGGAGCTCTGTCATGAGTGTGAGTGGGTATTTATTGGGGACTGTGACTTTGTTTAGTCCTCGGTAGTTTACTACCAATCTGAGTCGTCCATCAGGCTTTGGAACAAAAAGTATTTGGGCTCCGGCTGGCTACTTGCTCGGGGAAACATTTATGTTTTAACATAGCATCCAGATATGTTCGCAGTGCTCTTAACTATCTTTCTGAGAGAGGATAGATTGGGCCCAAAGGTGGTGGTGTGTCTGGTTTGAGGTCAATAGCATGATCAAAGGTTTGATGTGAGGGGAGTTTCACCGCAGTTGATGGGCGAAATAGATCTTTATAATCCTGGTATTGAGCAGGGAGTCTATTGAGAATCATCGCTTCCTCCTTGTCCATCCTTCCAATCCTTCCAATAACCACGGCCTCCGGATCTTTCAAAACTTGCTCATCCCATTCACCTGATTTTCCTTCATCCTCAAGCAGGAGATGCTGTTGACAACGCCTGGAGCCTGAAAACTCCAGCTTCTAGGATGTTGAATCCCCTTTATAGGATGTTCATCATTCCACCAGCCAAACGGGATTATTATTCCATAATTCCCAGTAGGTGCAATTTCGCACACAATCTTCGATAAGTGTTTATTTTTTCCTATTTCATGCTATAAGGGACAGGTATAAATATTTCCAGCCAAAGGTTATTCCCCGGTAAAGCCTATGATGGGAACAGGAGCTTGCCAAGATTTATAAGGAATATTCAAGTCCCTAATTAATTTTTTGTTTATAAAGAAAATAGTTGATCATGAATCCAGTAGGACTCTTATGCAATAACGTTTTCCTTACACATGTATATGTACATCTTGTTCCGCACTTTGTGACCATTTTGGTTCTTCGTGATTGAGCTTTTGTCGCTTATGCGCCTTTGTTATATCTGTGCGTCCTTGCTTAGAAGCCATTGTTATGGAATACCCTGGGTGTTCATGACAATGCCCGCATGGTTTCGACCAGAAAGGTCTTCTCAGACGAATTAGAAGAAATTAAATAACTATAAAGATACTAGGCGGCCCCCCTAGAAATGATCTTTACCCCATGCCGAGGGGCTCCCAGAATATTAAAAATTCATATTCGCATAGGAAACATGCGTGCCTAATTATGCACCGCATTTTTATGCATCGCTAACATGCATAGTTATTAGTAATATGGGCCGGGGTTTTTTGGATAAACTTAGCTATGTATCAGTGGGTAATTTCCTAAAAAGGCAGTTTGTTTTGGAAAATAAAATTGATTTCCGAAAAATATGTCAAATTCTGAAATTATTAACTATTTCCGAATTTGGAATAGCCTATTCCATCATGGAAATAATGGCTATTGAAACCTGGGCATATTCGCAAAAAACCCCGAAAGTTTCTGTATTAAAAGGGGTTTTTGTTTATACTGTTGGTCCCTCCTAGGGTCATGGTCTAGTCGGTTGCATTTGGTATTGGCCTGCCAAAGGCCACTGGACAGCGGTCACGCGTTCAAACACTACCTTGGCTAACGCTTTGGATAATTGTACCGTTAGGACAAAGCCGAACCAATCACCTAGTCCGGTGACCAAAATGACTGTTCTGGGACGCTTCAAAGACATCTTGCGTTTCCTGAACTTAAAGAAGCCTGGCGTTTTACTCAGGCTAACTGGCTGCTATTTCCCAGGATAGCTTCAAGGACAAGGGGCTCAAATGAGGAGCTAAAACTACAGGTCCTTGCGCGGTCGAAAGTTAAAATAACCCAAAAACCTAAATTTATTTTCTAGTCCTTTCGGTTCCTTGGACCATTGACTCTAGTTGGGACCCCAGGCAGGGTCCTTCAATCAAGAACCCTGTTTCGGTTTCTTATTATTGAAGAGAATCTCGCCAGCTTTCATTTGCACTATTTTTCATTTCGGTAGCAGGTCTGGTTGATGTCCTACTGGCCTTTGAAAAATTGGTGAGACTTAGTTGTTTCTCTGGATCAGTGATGCGACCTTGCCCCTATGTTATTGTTAAAAAGGTTCACTCCGCCACTGTCTGTCCACTAACCGTGTCCTGTTAAGGACTTATGGGCTTAGGGACAACTCGTTCTGTGCTCCTATTCTGATCATGCCTGATAAAAGCTGGTTATCCTTACTCCCTAGCCAAGAGGGATCCCTAGTTTCGATTCCGGTCACTGGTTTCCCAATACCCCAAATACCCAATCGCAGTCGCCGTTAGTGCCATTAGGACATTTGTGTATCCGCAAGTTCCCATAACCGAGGTGAGGCTCTGCTTTGTATTTTGTTGACCTTTGGTTGATTCGGTCTTACTGAGAGAGTTGCCGCCTGCTGTTTGCGAGGGCATTTCTGCCTGTCCTTTATTGTCGGTTTAGCGAAAGCTGTAACCTACTCACAAGTATCTCGAGAATCCCAAAGGGACTCTGAAGATACTATTAGGATAGGGGGAGAAGCGTCGATGGAAAGGTCTTCAATAGACAAGGTAAAAGGTATGGAACTAATAGAGTGACCGTTCAACTTGTAGTATTAAAGAAGATAGTCCTGTGAGGCTTGAGAGTCCGAATCCTTAAGGGATTACAGGCCCTTTAAATACAAATGATTGTAGCTAGGAAAACTTAACAAAAGCGCAAACATCCTGTCCAACAAACATGCTAACAGAGGCAGCATACCAAGGTAACCATATTCCGAAAACAGAGGGTTAAAAGCGACAGGATGGAGCTAACAAGACAAGTAATGGAATCCAAACAGGAAGGAACAAGAGATCGCTAATACTATACAAATCCAGTAGGTATAGCAGGAGGATAGCGATACCCAAATGGGTAGAAGAAAGGAGGGGTAGTGATAAGCGAAACAAGGAAAGAATAACCAGTTAGGAAGTCATAACCAAGTGGGAAAGGAGAACCAAGTATTAGCGCTTATCAGGTATAAACCCAAATAAGTAATAACCAACATCAAGTCAGTTGTAATAGTAGAAACATAATAGGATTCCGTTACAAAAGCCCTAGCTACTACGATGTCTTTCCTACATTTTGGCCAGGTGTGGTTGTTGAGGCCACAGCGAGTGCATTCCTTCCCCGCTTTCCGCTTATCAACCACCTCCTGTGAGATTCCATCATGAGCCTTCTTACAGTCTGAATGCTCATCATTATTTTGCTTTCCCGCTTTCTTTACTAATGGGTTAGCCTTTGCTGTCTTCCATCATGAGGGGATATTTCTTTGTATCTGGTTAGTGTATCCAAGTTTGGAATTAATACCCTTATTGGTGTCATTGTATTTTTCGCTTGGATGATCACGTGGACGAGGGCTATCCACAGGATAATTTTTGCCGTTCAAGAAATTCCTCCTCTTGTCTGCCAACTTCCCGTATGGTTTCCCTCCATTCTTCATCAGAGGAAAATTTCAGGTGGGATAACCGTCCCAAAATTTCTTCAAGAAGTTTGCTTTCCACTTGGACCTTCCAACTGATTCCACTAAGTCCAGCCTTGATGTGGAGGTTTTCTAGGAGCAGAAGAGAGGGGTCCTTTTTTCCCTTATAAACTCCCTTGGTCCTTTCTTCCAGGGTTCGTCTTTCCTACTCGATGCCGTTATATCGCTTTGTAATTTCTTACCGAAAACAATCGCATGTGGAATAGTCTGTATCTCGAGTATATCCACCTAATCCACCCATCACCTTTCGGTATTTTTCTGAGTCGGGTGCCACTTTGTTCCCCTTTGTTTTCCCCAAGGCGAAGACAATTCGATGGGGATGAATTTTGCCTCTGTGTAGGATTGCGATCAAAATAGTCCTCACTGGCTGTCAACCAATTTCGAACGACTTGGTTGTCGTTACCTTCAAAGAAGTGGGGTGGTTCCACTATTAGCTTTGCTGGTCTGGAGAGTCCACTGATATGTTCTAAGAAAGCTAACCTTAACCTGTCCCTTGGTACATTGTTTCTGTGAATAGATGGTAAATAGGAAGCGCATTCCTGCCTGCCGCCCTTTCTGCCAGGTCCAACCTCTCCCTTACTATCGGACCCATCATCATCTGGGTCAGGGGCATCACCAAGGTTACCTGGTGGTGGTAGTGGTGGTAGGTTATTTCATCCATGGTTAACACCTTTTCCCTAATCCATCCTAGGTGTCGATGTTGATTCTTTTGTTTGAACAGTACCTGGTTCTGGAAGAATCGCTTGTTGCCCACTGTTAGATAGGCCTGGATCACCATCCCTGATCCCATGCTGAGTTGGTACTGCAGCAGGCTTATCTGCTAGTTGGCGTACTAGAGCATCGAGATATGATTTTATACCTTCCCCTTGTGGCCTTAGTTGTTGAGCTGCAATTTCTTGCTGCTCATTCACCCTTCGGGTCCATTCCTGTTCCTGCTAATTTAATATAGCATTTAGGTCCATTAGCACCTTTTCCAGAATCCAATCCCTTGTTTCCGAAACATGGGTATGCTGCTCCAGTTGACCCTGGTGGTGTCGGAATTCTTCTTGAACCTGGGCCGTAACCTTTGCTGCACCCTTTCGGTATTGCTACTTAGCCGTTCAAGTTCTCAGCGGCCTTCCTGTATTTCAGCCTCCTTGATAACTCCTCTCTAGCCATACGCCTTTGCAATAATTCTAGCATGGTGAACCCTTGCCTAACCTCCTGTGTTAATGCTGAGATCGCTATGTGATTCTCATTTGCACTTTCTTACAAGGATCGGTCAAGGTGGCGTAATGCATAGAGATTCTCTGGAAGTTAACTTGAGTACTCACAGGTTTCTTAGCACGCTCCGCCCGTTTCTGAACTCTCCATGGTGGTCGACCCAATTGGCTGATGGGAGAGCTGGTCCGGCTTCGGGACGGGATTAATGATGCTGAAGGGGTAGATTCCGTATCATCTTCTTCAATCATCCGGTCAGGTCCCCTAGGGCTGGGAATTGGTGTGTCATCTCGTGCCATAGCCATGGCAGCTCGCGTAGAAACCTTTATAGATTCGGTATAAATAAAATTAAAATGGCCAGTCCTCTGGCCCCCAGGCATAAAAGTCGTGAACAGAAGAAAATCTGACCACTCAGAATCCCAGTTCAGAAATTCGAGCCAGATAAAGCCTTGCTCATCAAAGTAGGCGTATATATGGGTGAAATCCTGAGGCGTGGGGACTAAAGAAGGGTTAGTGAACCAGGATAGTACAATTGTTTCAAATACCAATGTATCCACAGGGTCAGCAGCAAGTATCGCTTCAAAAGAGGATATGGTAGATAATGGATCAAAATTCAGGAGAACTTGTCCGGATAGTTAACAATCTGAAATACTTCTCAGTTGTTGGTTCGGTAAAGGTTCAAAGATTGAACGTGGACATTGAAGGGTGAGTCAAGGATCTCCCATAAAATCTTGGACAGATTCTTATTTGCGTTTGGTGAAGGCAGTTATCCACCATCTGTCTTGCTGATAAATTCTTTCTGTATGTTTGAGGTATATAGCCTGTAGGTGTCTGAGTGCTACTGCACCTATGTCCAAAGCAAATCCTTCACAAGAAAGAGGAGATACGTTGTCAAAGCTGATAGGTCGACAGTGCCCACAATCTTTGCTCTAATGAAAACTTTGAATGTCACAGTATTCTTCAGGCATAGGATGAAATAGCTGTTAGAATATTGTAGAGCTTTGGTAACAGGAGAATAACAATATAGTGGTACGGGGTAGCCAATTCGGTACTCTTGAATTGCTTAGGCCATGCTTTTATCAAGAAGGTAGGAGAACTATCATGAAAGCTCTGTTAATAATAGAGATAATAGATGAGCGTGTTCTCGAAAGCTAATAACTGAAAATATTGTTAAGGTCTCTTCTCCGTTGCTTGATGATCCCTTAACTATGAGGGATAGCCAGCTATTTATACAATTCTCCCGGTACTTATATTAGCTATATCTATTAAGTATCCTTGGACACTTAAGCCATGGTCACAGAAAGTGGAACCCACGTTTGACCCTGAAATGTAAGCCCTGCTCGGTCAAATAATTCCCCGAAATATCTATTATTCTGAGGGTGTCCAGTACTCGACCAGTAGACAGCCTTGGATTCATTTGCCAAATGAACTAAGTTCAAGTTGATGTAGCCCATTTGCCAATATCTTACGGAATACCAGTCGATCAGTCTGGATGGCTGTCTTTCTTGCATATATGCACTCAGGTGCATATGCATCCTGATTATCAAGAGTCTTAGACCTCTTTGTGCAGAGTCTAGATCTTTCACTGGGGCTGAGCAGCTCTCCTATAGACACTACTTCTTGCCATCATGGGTTGTAGTCATATAGTAACCTCCCGGTTCTATATACTATCACATCATGTAATTTGTACCGTTTCCCATATGTGTAACACTGGGTCCCTCTTTCCCCCATCCTCATCAGTATGCTAGCTAGGCTACTTGTTCACACCTACCATGGAAACCACTAACCACTTCATCAAAAGGATTGCCTTTGCCCAAGCGACCTTCTCTATCATCAATTGACTCTCACCAACAGGACTAGGCCTCTTAGCCTATATGGCACGTCGGCTGGTTTCTGGACTGGTCCTCCCTATCCTCTCTTATGGGGCAGACCTGTTCTCCCCTAGCCAGGTCACCCGTGACAAGATGACCACTCTTTGGAAGACTGTGCTTCGTTGCATTACCAACTGCTTCTCCTCCACCCCAATATCTATACTGAACTGTGAATCCTGTCTGGCTCAAATCTCCTCCCTACTTCCACAAAAGCGGCGGAAGGTTCCCCTCCGTCTTACTGGCTCCTCACCCCTCATGAACCGTGCTGCCGCCTGGTTACAACCCTCTTTTTCCATTTCACACAACTCTGCACCTAGACTTGACTACCGTGGAACACTATAGGGACTCAAACAAAACTACCTACCACTCCAAAGGAACAGATACCATCACGCCAAATTCCCTTAGCGTCACCTCTCGATTGACGCACTGTGTTATACCCTTGTTCCCCTCATCCCCACTGTGGGGACATTTCCCCTGGCCTCTGCTCATCTGCTCCTGGCAGACCCACTACCACCCAAACCAACAACCAGAAGCTAGTGTTTTCTCAAGAATGCCTGTAAGGCCCTCCTTCTTAAAGAGTGGATCCTACAAGTACCCCCTCCCCTCTACTACCACTACGCACTATGATTGTCCCCCGACTCCAATATGGGTCTGGATTAGTTCCCTACTAGTAGAATACACCAAATGTGGTATGGTAAAAGCTACTTGACTGCACATACATCCTGGGACAACCATGACCACCTCCTCCCCTGCCCCTATTGCGAGGAGGAGGAAGAGACCATAGTCTACGCAACCTCCCAAAGCCCAGCCACGGCCTTCATACGCCTCCGCCATCTCTGTTGCATTGGCAGTCTAGGCGCTAGCTCCCCTCTCTGGTCCTTAGTGAACCTTCTACAGGCCCTTCGCACTTACATCTTAGAGTCTGCTACTGGATTCCCCCCATACATGCCGGCCGGCGAGCAACCCCCTCCATATGATAGCTTGGCTGCTCCACCCTTTTACTATATTTATTCTATCATGCTGTTATGATTTTCCTTCCTTTGTTTGGAATTTTATTATTTTCTTTCCTTGTTTGATTAGCCGCCATTGTAGGAGTAGTGACAGTACACTTATAACTAGGCGACAGGATTTTGATATTTCTTTGGTTTGTTTATTTGAGATTAACTTTTAGTTTGTGCCATAGCTAGTACTGCATGCAGGTACCTGTACATTACCAGAAAATATGAATTAAATAAAAAAAAAAGATTTCTATAAGGTCAATCAGAGTCTCCTTCTTTGCAGACATTGTAACTTCGCTAGTCTTGACAGCCACCATAGGTGTAGTTTTTCTCAATGACATCAACAAGTGTCTCAGGGAGATCTTCTACATTGGTGATTTCGACTACAATGCTGTAGGAAGCAGAGAAGGTACTGATCAACCGAATGGAGCTCATGACTAACCTACATGAGTCTAGCAATGTGATGGACGACCTCTGCATAGATCATGCTTTCGTGATCCATGGCGTCCCTGATAGAATTTCGACAAAATTAGCTCTTTGGAAATCAGAATTTAGGAGCTCAATAATATAGTCACGCTGCTTTTTAAGCTCCACCAGATATGTAGTGTTGAGGAGTGAGAAAATTGTGTGATCTAGGGCTGCCCTATATTGCAGAAAATTCTCAAGTGTCAAATCCCGATTGATACTGACCAGAGCATGACACTACAGGTAGCAAGCTTGTCAATAGGCGTGCCCATCTGCGATAGGACAGTTAGAACACCACCATCAAGACTCTTATAGGTCTTCTCCTAGTTCTCATCATCCTACCCCTCTGCTTCACAGATCGCTTTCTCAAGGTGGAACTCAAGGTAAATTAGAGTCGACCTAATTTTATAACTCACCAAGGTAAGCTTACTCTCTAGCTACTACCTATGTTGTCATGGCGTTTTTGGAATCTGAGAACTATAAGCAGAGCTGCGGAACTAGTAGAAATAGTACAAAATTAGAATGCTAATATGACCAGGATCCTGAAAGGGAAATCAAGTGAAATGATGACGATACTTAGTGTTGAAATGATATGAGTAGTCACAAGTAGGGTGAAAAGTCAGATCCGAGTCATGATGAGGTTTATGATAGCTGACCACAAGAGTATCCATAGGGGTTTATAAATACTGGTGGTCTAGAAGAAGTCACTTCACAAAAAGCTTCATCGATCGTACCTTCCTGTCTGTTCAAACTTTGGGTTCAATTGCAGAAATCAGGTAGTTTGATATCCTATAATGATTCAGCCATTACAATTCTTCTCAAGGAGAAACTCCATTTTCTGAAGATTAGTGCTAAAAGGTTGTGGTAATAGGAAATACCAAAGGATGGTGTAGCAATGAGGACGTACCACCTGCCTTTCCATGATTGGGCAAATAGAAGCTCTTGCAACATTGCCAGGAAATATGCGATTACCACACAGGGAAATTGCGGCTTTATCAAATGTGCCTCTCTCGACCTGCTCTGATATCATTCCGCTCTCCACACTACACATGCGCCAGACTGGCATTCTTGATCCTTGCTCTGAAGAAAATGTATGCCCGGCTCACACCTCTCAAAAAGGACAAAATGAAGCCTTCACTGTTGAGGAAAGGAGCATATTATTGCCCTTGCACTTCAGGATGCCATATACAGCAGGAGGTCTGCAGGAAGACTTTGGAGGAGCTTATAATAGATTCAAGATTCTCTATTAGCAGAAATACTCTATCCAATATTCACGCTGCAGATGGAATCCACTATTGCTGGCGTATCAGGAAACTTTTTCGGACTGTAAAAGTCAAGGCTGCAACACTAGAGTGAGCTTCGAGGTATCAGATCTTCAATTTTACTAATGATTTATTTACAGATGAGTCGTATTTTGAAGTAAGTACACTGTGGTCCTCTCCGGCAAAGGGAGTTTTAAGACGGGCTGGGGAGCAGTACTTGCCTCAGAACCTTGATATAAGATATCCTAAAAGCTCTCCAGCCAGATTAGGGGTGAAATTATGTCTGGTTACGATGGCACTCAGCTGCCTTACCACTTTTTCCCATTCCCAAAAGAGACCCACGCCCAATGGCAGACATCAGTAATCCGCTTTCAACAAGAGTTTACGAGTGATACCGATGACTACGATTACTTTACTGGCCTGGGTGAACCTCATACTATTCCAGTTGACAAACCTTGTAGTTTAAAAAGAAAAGGAGGAGTCAACTGGTATATTTACAGAGAGCAATTTGTTCACCCAAAAGTCTTTCCATTCCTCTTTCAAAAAAATGACTATTTGGCAGGAAATTCTCTACTTTATTAAAGATGGTACTCTATCTCATATGAAGAGCTACAAAGTTGCTGAAGTATTGGACTATGGCTGTGAAAGAATTACTCTACCCCCCTGCTTCAAGACATAAACCCAATAGAGGAGGTTTGGCGCTATAATAAGAATGTTGTCAAGAGAAGAAATGGTTGGGACTATCATGATACAACTATAGGAGAAATTGTCGTTTAAGAGTGGAAAGCCCTCTCTGAAGACTATATCAATGGACTGATAGCCTCCATGCCACCTTTGATCACTGCCGTTTCTTGGATTGCTGCCATTATAGAATCTAAAAGAAGGAACAAATTTCGTAGGTAGTAGGAGATGGCAGCGGAATTCACATATGTATCCCAACCATCCTGAGTATGACCTTATCAGCAAAAATACTCTTTACTCCAGGCGGATAAAGCCCGCGTCCGGACGTACGCCGTCCGCCCCATGCCTCACCTACGCCCTAATCTTCCCAGCGTTCTTCGCATTTCATCGCTTGCGTCTGGTGCGTCCCACGGCCTCGATTTCCTTCCCCAGCTCCTAGCGCTACCCTCTATCGTCCGCCACCTTATCTTCTCTTCTGCTGGCCTACTGCGTACCCTTAGTAAACTATCAGAATCCGGTGGTGCTCTCGCCATCCTTCAACTTCCAGCAGCTTAGATCCGTTAGCTAATATCCCACAATGCTCTATTCGTTGTCCGCGCCCCTCTCTTATTTTCTTAACTCTTTAATATTCGCACAATGTCGGGCGGCTTCTGGTGGACTCTTTTCGCTAGCGTACTATTCTTCGCAGTTTCACGATAGCCTTTCTATTGCATTCACAGTTTTGTCTACAACAAGTACATAGAATATTTTCACTTTTCATTAAATGTCCGTAGATTGATTATGTACTCATGCGGCTGAGCTGAGGGGGTACACTTTGGATGCGATAACCACCTTATGGGTCCAGCTTCAGCTCAGCCGCATGTGTTTATAAGATTTTATTATTAGTCCGCAGATTCATGTTAATCATGGAGTATGCACATGGGCGAATTGAAGCTGGACATATTGTATGGTTATTGCCACACTACGTGTCCAGCTTCAATTCGGCCGCATAAATACTGTACAAAATCGCGTAGAATAGTTTAATATTTTTAATATATTTCATTAAACGTCCGCAGATCGATCCTATGATTCACAATCCATTGCCTCTCTCTACTAGGAATAACATGCACCTGTCCAAGCACTGCCCCTATTCCAAGCATTCGCATATCTCGACCACTGAGCCGCATGCAAACTCGTATATGTCCGCTTGCCAAGTGAACTCTCCCAGCATTGATCGGATCAAGTACGCGTACCAATGCCAGCTGATGGACATCTGCGGCCTCACTGAGAACATTTCTTATCGTAAAAAGTGCTAACAATCGCGCCACACCGTACGTCCTCGCAAATCGCCATAGCTCTCCTCTCCGCCAGTCTGGACCCATACCCAATCGTTTCTGGGATTGCCATTACGGAAAGCCTTTACTCCAGTGCAGCGAGCGCAGTGGATCTGGAACCTGTCAGCTTCCTGAAAGTCAGCAACTTGAATTTCAAGCTGCGTAAATCGCTCGACGGGAAGTGATCCTAGTTCGGTGGGGTCTGCAGGCAGACGAGGGTTGTCCGCTGCAGTCTGCTTGATAAAATGTAGCATCTCTTCCATGATGTTGCAATAATCAATGTCGTGGGCTCGGCATAGCTCTGAGAGTGTGCCAATGTACTTTGTACGGCCTTTAAGAACTCGCCGAGATGCACTCCGGCTGGACAAAGTCGGCATTCCCATCCCGCTATTTTCTACCACGATCACATCTTCTCCTTTTGAAAGTACTTCTATAGTCTGCAACCTCATTCTTAGAGCGTGCTGCTGGCCATATTGCGGGAAGATCTATTGGGTAGCGTCATTCTTGTTGGACCTATGGTAGCCGTCTTTAATCTGCTCCTTATGTGCCTGCTCACTGATTTCGGTAGAATACATCGATATGGACCCAAAACAGCGTACATGCAAAGCAAAGTGACTCAGGTAGTGCATGTTGATGAAGTTGAAGTGGTTCTCGCACCGTATCAAATCCGCGCGGTAATTTGACCTTTCAAGCCTTTCTTGATTAGTCTACCGACGGCATTTAGTGCCAGTGCTATGGGTGGGGTTCTTTAGCACGCTGATCTGCCATTAGTTCCCTTAGTTCCCAATCCTGACGATTTGCCTCAGCACAGGTAGCCTTCGAGGTACGGAACTCAAGAAAAATGTCTTTCGTCTGGTGAAATGTTTGCAGATAGCCTTTCATGGAGGAAGGTTTATTCGGTGTATGACTGCGATATTGGACCATGAGAGAGAAGTCAACAAGTGCGCTAACACACTTTAGAGCGTTCTTGAAATCGTGATGCTGAGAACTTCTGGATTTCGCAATGCAGACGCTAATACGGCTGAAATACAGCGGCCAAGATTACACCTTTCTTTTCCCTTCTATTGTTTGACTTCACGATAGGCCTTTTTTGGTATGCTGAATCCGGGATAAGGCAGAATTCCTATCCAAGCATCGTCGAATGCCTGCTGTTTTTTTATGCTTTTTCAGGAACCCTTCTAGCCATTCCATCATAAGTTTGAATAAGCTGAGGTATATATTGTGTAAGAGGTCCGGCTTTTGTAGGTCAGCAGGGTTTACCCGATCGAGTCCCGTGAATACATTGTTTCCTATTTTCACGCCCACCTGCTGAAAGTATTCGGCAATTCTGGCCGCGGCTGCTGACTCATACCTCAAGGCTCTCTCTCTTTATATAGAACGTAGTTGCGGGTCTCATACATCTTCCGCGGATTCTCACCGAGTTCCTTGTACGGAACCTCACACTTTGGGCACGACTTACTGCTGATTCTGTGTACGGCCACATGTTCAGCATGATCCGCAATCCAGGCCGATAAGTTGGGAAAACAAAGACGTGTTTTGCCATCTGCACAATCTATTACCGTTCCTTCTTGGGCACGCTTGTAATGGTGCAAGGATAAGATCGAATACAGCGCGCAGGGGATTGGCGTTCTTCCGCCGCTTGGCTTCGTCGGCACGGGGTGATTCACCAGTGAACTTTGGCGGCACAGGAAGCAATGCCAGAAGCGGGATTGGCATCTTGACAGGGCTGTTTCACGGCCGCGAAAGGATATTGCCGAGCGTCATGTATACTGCCCAGGCTTTCTTATCTCCAGAGAAATTGGTAAGATGAGTCTGGTCAGACAATCCGATAATGGGTACCATTGTTGACCCGCCGGGCATAGCGTTTTACCTAAGACTGGTGTGAACTGTTAGCACTTGAAGCACCAGCTACTTGAAACTTGTGAGGACGCATTCCATACCTATATATCCCGCCACCACCAGTCCGGTGTATGCATCTCAGAGTATAAGCGCTCCCCCCTCGAATCCTATTCCGGAAAAGGTGCGTAGACTATATCTGATGTATACGCGACCTGGCGGATCAGGTAGCGGATGCAGCTAATGATATTCCGATAGTAGAGACTTGTTGCATGCCGGCCGCCATCGATAGCGGCTTCCGTCCATTCCAGGTACACACCAAATCGGTCCAGTACGTCGAGGTGTTGCCACTAGGTATATGCAGACCGGAACGTTCGACTATCCGTACTACCCTGGCCTTCTGCAAAATACACCTCGATCTGCGACTTCGCTACCTTGCTCTGGAATAACCCGCTCGCCAAATTAAAGTTGTCTTCAGACCAGAATGGTCTCCCGGGGTCATCCGTCATGGCCTTATTCAGCTCTGTATAACCAGCGACATCGTCGCGTGGTCTGCCAGCACCGGGAAAACTTTCCTGACTCGATGGGCGCCAGCGGACTGGTTGGTGGGAAACGTCCTCCGTATCTGAATCGTTCTGCCAATTATCATCTCCCTCACTACTCACTGGGTTGCAATCTGGATTCACCAACCCGTGATCAGATTCATAGTCAGAGTCGCTATGATTGCTGTTTTCGTCGCGGAGGTAAGCAGGCGGCCCTGATTAGGCCAGGTCTGCAATTGCACGGAGCGATAGAACGATATCAAGATGCATTGTCTGAAGGTGCCTTGCGTATGCAGCAGCCTGTTGATAGCGTCACCTGCAATAAGGACACTTCGTTGCGTTTGAGGTCATCGCGCTTGTGTCTGATGTTTCTCCTTTAAGTGGTTGAGCGAAACACGCGCAAGCTGATACGCGGAGACGGAGTGCAGCTAATATAGTCTTTCTAAGCCAATGGCAGATTTCTTCCAAGAATTGAAGCAGGGGAAGCTTCAAGTTTGTTTAGTAGGATGAGGGACAGGTCCAGACGTTCAAGCTGTCGTGAACCAGTATTCACGGTTAACTTGTGAAACTAGACCTGTTTTAGGTTGAGGCCCTGGTTCTCACTGCTAACCAGAACGTGAGGGCATGGAACGGTTTAGCTAAGTCTTGGCCCTCAGGTCGCGGATCGTCAGCGGCTCCTTTCCGGCTCTGTTGCGGCCTAAAATGTTATCTAAAGCTTTCGTCTTTGTGTGCATGGATCACGTGACTTTCAAGATTCAAGATATCAATATTTCAAGTTTGTACAGGGTACAATCCTATGAACCCCACTAAACCGTCCTCATGCAACCTATATAAGCTCTCCATTTACCCCTATCCATCCTCTCTCCACGCTCCTTTTCCAAATCACAAACACATCCGTCACGATCTGCTCACCCAACCTGACAAGACCTACCAAGCTCCACACAACCTCTCATTCGTCCGCACTATTACTAGTATATCCTCAGCTCGAATCTGTATTATCCATTTACATTTACTTAGGGGCTGTTTGGCAAACCGTAGTTTGAAATAACGGAAATTTGAAATCGCATTTTGGAGATTAGATTTAGATTAGATTTAGGACCAACCAATTAAAACTGGTGAAAGAGGATTATGTAATGTCAATTATACTTTTATAATCTTATTATTGGTCTGCTCATTGGCCAGTGTCTAATCTGATTCAAATCAAATCTCCAAAACACGTTTTCAAATTTCCGTTATTTCAAATTACGGTCTGCCAAACAGCCTCTTAGCTAACACTCTTCTTGCAGCCATTTATCATCCAGAGAACTCCCTGTATCCGTCTTTATCGTCCGATAGACCCAGTTCATTTCCATTTTCATTTCTAGCATAGACGATTTTCCCCTCATCGCTCAGGCTACCAGCATCTACTAGCGGACATCTTTCGTTCGCTGAAAGATCATTTTTTCGAAAATCAAAAACACACTTTCGGAACCATCAACCACCACCCCCTGGTACACATATAGGATATGGCACTAGACTTTTGAGTCTAAAGATGTGATGGTATATAGCGCCAGGAGGTGACAATATTGACTACAACCCACACTGGCAAGAACTAGGATCGTATTCAGAACTACTCAGCCATGTTGAAAGATGACAGAATAATTTATCCAGGTGGATCTATTACGTATTCTGCATTCTTGATAATCCGAATGCATCTGCACAGGAGTGCATATAGGCAGGAAAGACGGCCATCCAGACTGATCACCTGGTATTCCGTTTGATGTTCGGAAATGGGCGGCATCAATTTGAACTTAGTTTATTTGGCAAAGAGATTGAAGGCTATCTACTGCGGGAGTGCTTGACACCCTCAGAGAAATAGATAGTCTAGGGGATCATTAATGTAGTGGGGTCATACATCTTGAGGGTCAAATGGTGTTCGCACTGTTTAAACCATGGTTAAAGTTTCCAAGGATACTTCTTTTATATGGCCAACCTAAGTACTGGGAAAAGTGTATAAATAGTTAGCAGTTCCCTGTAGTTAAGGGCATCCTCCGTCTCCTCTACACACCCGGCGATTGAAATCTCAACACCACGAGAAATCATCACCAACTCCACCAAACGGGTTCCTACCCCCTCTGGCTATGCCATGGGGTGGGGACTTGTTTACCTCCATCTCCCCTCGCCAAACTCATTAGGGTCTACCCCTTTGAGTCCATCCTCTCCTTTCCATCCTAGTTGATGGTTTTCTCTCCTTTCCCCGCTTTTGTTTCGCCTCGCTTAGCTTGTTTGCTCTGCCTCGCTTAACATTTGCACGGTCGGCAACACCCTACCTTCATACAGCTGGGAGACACACTTGCAGTAGGAGGAAACTCCCTACAGGCCTACGGTCGCTTTGCAATCCAATGGTCGATTCCTCCACTCTCTGTTCTTTGAGAACTGCCTAGATGGGTACGCACACGGTTCTGTCCCTGATAATTGGGTCTACCCCTCCTCCTCCTCTCCCTCTCTCTCTCCTCTCCTAACGGTGGATCGGCTGGCACCCTACTGCTACCCTCCTCCTCGAAGCTGGCACCTTACTGCCTCAACCATGGCTGGCACCCTACTGCTCCTCTCCTTTTCAGCTGGTACCTTACTACCTCCCCTTTCCACGACTCTTGCCCACGGTCAAATCTGCCTTCGGTTACACCTGGTCCTAGTATTGCACTGTCTCTTGGACTTGTGTTAATGCCGTCGGTTACCTCGGAATCCCAGGTCCATCATCAACCTGCCGGCGCCTTTATGGGTGCAATAGTAGTGGCTAATTTTCCCCTTATTTGTTGTAGCTTTCGTCAAGGGTTTTCCTTATGCTTTCCTGCTTTCCTGCTTCTTACTTTCAACCTGTTGTCTCCTTAGCCAGCTGGGGGTTTGTTTGCTTGTGGGCGAGATGTGCGGTTAGGCCCATAACAGAGGGTCCTGGGCGTACGGGTTTTGATCCCTGGGGCGCGGAGGATGTTTGATTGGAATTAAGGTTTTGTTTTTGCCATAGCTAGCGCTCCATGCACGTTCTTGTACCTTAACAACGAATATATGAGATAATCAAAAAACCCCGTAGTTAAGGGACTCTCATCCTCCATCACCTCTACACACCCTGCGATTGAAATCTCAACACCATGAGAAATTATCACTAACTCCACCAAACGGGTTCCCACCCCCTCTGGCCATGCCATAGGGTGGGGACTTGTTTACCTCCATCTCCCCTCGCCATACTCATTAGGGTCTACCCCTTTGAGTCCATCCTCTCATTTCCATCCTAGTTGATGGTTTCCTCTCCTGTCCCTGCTTTTGTTTCACCTTGGTTAGCTTGATTGCTCTGCCTCGCTTAACATTTGCTCGGTCGGCAACACCCTACCTTTATACAGCTGGGAGACACACTTGCAGTAGGAGGAAACTCCCTACAGGCGTACGGTCGGTTTGCAGTCCAATAGTCGATTCCTCCACTCTCTGTTCTTTGAGAACAGCCTAGATGGGTACGCCCACGGTTCTGTCCCTGATAATTGGGTCTACCCCTCTTCCTCCTCTCCTCCTCTCTCCTCTCTTCACGGTGGATCGGCTGGCACCCTACTGCTACCGCCCTCCATGAAGCTGCCACCTTACTGCCTCAACCTTGGCTGGCATCCTACTGCTTCTCTCCTCTTCAGCTGGTACCTTACTACCTCCCCTCTCTATGACTCTGGCCCACAGTCAAATCTGCCTTCGCTTATGCCTGGTCCTAGTATTGCACTGTCTCTTGGGCTTGTGTTAATGCCGTCGGTTACCTCGGAATCCTAGGTCCATCATCAACCTGCCGGCGCCTTTATGGGTGCAATAGTAGAGGCTAATTTCCCCTTATTTGTTGTAGCTTTCGTCAAGGGTTTTCCTTATGCTTTCCTGCCTTCCTGCTTCATACTTTCAACCTGTTGTCTCCTTGGCCAGCTGGTGGTTTGTTTGCTTGTAGGCGAGATGTGCGGTTAGGCCCATACCAGAGGGTTCTGGGAGCACAGGTTTTGATCCCTGGGGCGTGGAGGATGTTTGATTGGAATTAATGTTTTGTTTTTGCCATAGCTAGCGCTCCATGCACGTTCTTGTACCTTAACAACGAATATAGGCGAAAATCAAAAAAAAAAAAAAATCAAAACCCTGGAGTGAAGGGATCATAAAGCAACAGAGAAGAGACCTTAATAATATATCAAGTTAACAAGTTATAAAGCCTTCGAGAGCCCATTTTATCTTTTATCATACTTTTTACCGAGCTTTCCTGACAGTTCTTTGATTTTCTCAACCCGAGCTCGGCCTAGTCAATTCAATAGTACCGAATTGGCTACCCTGTAACACCCATGACCAGGATTGCCATGGCCTCGAAATTTGGACTCACTTACCCAAAATCACGCGGCCATCAAAACTATGGCGATATCAGCTAGTGTAAGTATGTCTGCGGCTTCCCCCACCGGAAAACCTTTCGTCCGGAGTACAGAGGCTGGCGGAATGCTATGAAACGTAAAATGGAGGAAGACAAGATCCCGAGCTGGAGGTGGAGTACTGCTGCCCAATGGGCACCCATTCAGGCACATGTCTTACCATTGCACCCATTACACAGAGGGCAGCACTCTGGGAAGCAGCCTCAGGCCGGAGTCAACATTTGACCGAATGCCAGGAATTTTTGCTCAGGGACGTAGCAAAAAAAACATCAGCAAACGTTGACAGACCTGTTGAGGGTGCTACGTGCCACACCCTCATGTGTTCCCGCCCTTGGTGTTGCCACCCCTGTGGCCGCTGGATGTGATTGTAAGTTGCCTCAAACAGTCTGCATTGAATATGTACAATATATGGTAATATGGCTTGTACAGGTCTCACCAGCCCGCGCTCTGTTCGTGTCAGGGTAGATGAGCCATCCATAGTCCGCCCAGACAGCCCACTCCTCGCCAGATTGGACAAGATCCAGTGGCACACCAGTGACCACGTTTACTGGATGGAGCTGACTGAACCCACCTTTGTGAACCTGCTCGCGAACCTGAACATTGTCTTGGCAAGGGGGGTCGGATATCGTCTGCTCGTTGGTGCGACCTGATGGGGAGGACGTTTGCTGCCCGACGATCCCGAGGAGCCGCTGCCGCCTGGTGAAATCATCACAATCGCAAATAGCAGGCATGTCCTTATCTCGTGGGCAATGAATCCACCAAGTGAGCCAATGGAACTGCACTTCTGTTCCCATCGCGCTCTGGGGGAACCTGAGACTCCCCCCTCTGGCAACCTCAGTTTTTGCCCACATAATAATAGAGGCACCCCTTTCGACGATGAGTCCGCAGATAGCGATGACGACTCCAGCTCATACAGCCACCAGCCCCAGTCGTCTGCTACGGCTGCAAAGCGGCCGACCAGGTCGACCGCAGACACCAAGAATACCATGAGGAAGACTGGGCAAAGGCTGCGTAGCAGTACGGTGTACGCGGACGAACCAGAGTAAAACTTCGATGTTGCGGCAGATCGCCCTCTCAATTTGGCCACTAATGCAATGCCAGCCTTGGATTCCCGTTTCGCATCATCTTCTCGTAAGTAAGTTTCTGTCCCTCCCAGTGACTTGGGCGCTCATGTCTTCAGGTCTGGTAGACACATAGATAGGGCGGCTGACCTAAAGAAAGATTCCCCGTTACCTCCCTGGACGGCAGTCAATTGCAGTGGCAAACGTGACCTAGTAGCTATGACTGAGGCCGATGAACTAAACAGTCCGGTTGACAATGTGGAACCTCTGAGGAAGATTGCGAGTGGTGTGCCAGCAATCGGCACTAGTATTGTGTGTGAATCAGACAGGCTCCATGGAGAGGTTAATCCGAGTCAGCAACCTACCGCCAGGCCTAGTCCGCCAAACAGTCCTTCTCCTTTAACATCCAATCCGAGCCCCGATCTAGTCGCCGCGGTCTCTGATCAGACCTTGGTGAGAACATCAGTTGAGCATCTTTTGATGCTAGCCTTAGGTGCCCAGCAGCCTGCCTACATATCAACAACCCAAGTCGACACGCCCGGTAGAAGCCAGTCCCCTTCTGATCCTTGCACCGTGGGTGTGCTTGTAGATATGCCAGCAGCGGAGGCCAGACGAGAATTGAGCCTGGCTGCTAACACCCAAGCCAGCTCGCGTGTATACTCTACACCTGGTAAGTTGCTGCTACAACAACCAGGGTTTTCATCCGCTATGTTGGCAGCAGGTTCTGCTATTATGTTAGCAGAAACAGACGTTGGCAGTCCGCTCCGGTTCATTTCTGTCCTGGCTTACTAGCTTCTGTCAACTAAGCTAATCTGCCTTGGCCAAATGTAGCTAATGTGCAGCTGCTAAGAGGGTGTAGGTCCGTTCCAAAGACCTTTCAGGTACTAGGCCGCTCTGCACCCTTGAATTTTTCTTTTCTTTTTTGGTGTTTTTCATTTTCGCTTCCAGAGTACTGCGGGTTGTTCTCGCACATTCCTGACCATTTCCTTTTTAGATTAGCCCGCTACGGATGGGCCAGTTTGCCCTGACCCAATGTGGTTAATTTAGACCTCCACCATCCACGGATCCTGCCAAGGCATGAGCAGGAGCTTGGACATTTTCTTTCGGTGTTTTTCATTTACAGTTTAGCTTTTAGTTTTAGAGTATTCTTTCCCACACATTTCTGTTTAGGGTTAATCCACTGTGGCTAGGCAGGTTTGCCCAAGCCCTATGTAATCTGCAGATACTTTCTTGTTTGCAAGCAGGCTGTTGGAGGTTTGCAGGCCATTCTTGTCAGCTACCCGCTGTTTTAATTTGGCGGTGTTTTCTGTTCTGGCTTTTGAGGTTCGCTCGTGGAATTTTCGCAGATTGTTCTTGTTCTTTTCTGGCTGTTGTTCATTTGAGATACATTACCTCTTCTGGCTTTAGATTGTTTTGCTCTTTAGATTTACGCAGATGATTGTGATTCTTCTCCAGCTGTTTTTTGTTTGGGGCTGCTCTTAAAGGTTTGCTGGCGATTCTTGACTTGTCCGGCAGTGGCAGTTTTCATTTATGTGTTTTTTCTGTTCTGGCTTTCAAGGTTTACTCTTCGAATTTTCGCAGATCATTCTTGCACTTTTCCAGCTATTTTTCATTCAGGGTTGCTCCTTCATTGCTTTTCTTATTGCAGCTTTTCATCTTATTCTCGATCTGTTGACCCTTAGCGGCAGCTTATACTATCTGAGATTAGTGTTCCAGGCTCTGAGCCCTAGCCTTACCCGCATTTGTTATGGTCTGCTTGGCAGCTCAACTTGAACTAGATTAGTCTCCACACTTGATATACCCCTTTTCACTAGCTTCATAAACCTTAAATGCCCACGGCTCGTAGTCTGATTCAGTGAAATAGTTGCACGGCCGAGTTGAGGCTGGACCTCTTGGGTGCAAATTCCTCTATTAGGTGTCAGGCTGTAATTTGGCCATGCGGGCATGCGCCAAAGCGATTGAATATGAAAGTGAATAATAAGCTGTGAAAGGTCCTGGCCTTTAAAGAAGGCATTCGGACAATTACTGTCATCTAGGTTCAATCCCCATACCGCCCCCCTAGCTACCTACCAATACACGTCTTCTGACACCATCTATTTCCAAACTCCGTTCACTACAATTCTATTGCTTCACAATTCGCCCACACTCTATGTCACAGCAACGTCGGCGGCTTGCGGTGGACAGAACGCGCTCATTGAGGCAGGAGAGGCAGACATGAAGGGAGGCCTACCACAGACGTGTCTGGAGGTCTCAGTCTAGGGACAGGTTAACTATAATGCTGCCTACTCTTCAGTCTGTCCCACCTGGGTCTACTGGACATAGCAGAGGGGAGACAGGGTTGGGGCCTGCTTCGCCACGACCCCAACCACCAGAGCCTGTTCCGGACAACCATGAGCAGGGCCTAGAGTCAGCGGATAAGAGTATAGACTCCCATGATGGCGAATATGTGGGTAACGATGGCCAGAGTGGGGAGAGCGGAGAGGAGGACGAGGTTGAAGATGAGGATGATGAGGCTCTCTCGGCGGATTGGGGGCACAGATACCAATGGGCAATGAGTTGCGTAACTCGCCACCTTGGATATTGACAATCACCCCAGGGAATATGCAAATTTCTAGCAGAAGGATTGATTACCCCAGACAGAGAACACCTGCCCCAGCACGTATTAGCCAAAGTCGGTTTACATCTGCGATTCTTTCCCGCTCGCCCAGAGTTTTGCATTCGCTAGGAACACCAGCTATATCTCCAAACCAGTCAGAACTGACAACACCGGAATTGGATAACGTAGGTGGACACCGTACTAGCAGCAGACGGAATATAGCCGTAGGGCTTCAGGGCAGCATTCTAGCAAAAGCGCTTGAGCTGATGTGGGATTCGACGATCTTCGTGAATCCATTTCCGGACCCAATTACCCTGACTGAAGAAGTCCTCAGGTGTTAGTGTGATGCCCAGAGCAAATTGAGCTTTCACAACTAAGCTGATTCTACCTCAATCCCCAATGACTAGGTAAGTTACCCTCAATTGATAACGTGTATCTAATTCCAGACCAAACAGAATGGCCAGCGGCCACTGGGTGCAGATTTGGGGAGAGCAAAGTGGATGCAGATCTCAGTATCTGCATACAGCAAACCGGGCTATAACCGAACTCTATAAGCTGGACATTGATGATCCTGCAGGCTGTACACGAAAGGTGGAATACCTACTAAAGGAGGATAGGTTCATCTGGCCATCTAGCAACCATGAGGTAGCTTTGGACATTTCTCCTGATTAGTTCTAACTGGAGTAAGACTAAATTGATCTGACTCAGCGACCAGCCAATTGCTCTTAGGTTTCTAGCACTACATGTTCCGGGCGTGATATTCGCACAATTTTGCTCTAGCCCTAAAACGAAAGGCATGATGGATAAGGGGTTCTTATGTAAGATCAACAGCCCTTTTATCTGTCTGACAGCGGCCATATTGTGTCATTCATTGCAGTGCTGGAGGACGGGAATCTTTGTCGATAAGGTGGCTTTCACACGTGCCAATTGCGCAGGTAAGATAAATAACGAGGACATGCGGTTTTCGCAAGTGTCCGGAACCCTTGGCGCCCTGGCATCCGGATACTTTGGGAAACCGCAAGTACTCGAGGTGGGTGATAAGTCAACTAACATATAGCCAGGCCTGCTGGAGCGTCAGATACAGACATGGGGTAACACGGGAGAGGTCTGACGCAGTCGAATAATTAAGTGGATCAGGAGTACATTGGAGGCCAAAATCGTGAAGGAGCGGGGAAAGCCTGTCGAGAGATCGGTGGGATATTCCAATGATGAGGACGAATTGAGAAGGGAGATAGGAAGTGATCTGGAGCCGGATGAATTAAGAGCGGCTAGCGCCCTCCCGGAACCAAGGCGGAGCCGTGGTCGGCGCAAGCCGCAGAGGGATCAAAGGGTGAGTCTGCAGGCGCTGGCGGGTGAAGCACTATTGCAAGACTCTGCAGACGCGCTATCGCAGGTTGAAGAAAGTGACGGAGAGGAGGATATATATATCACTACCATAGAATCTGTGTAAACTCGACCACCTGGTTAGTCTTTGTGACTAATAGTGGCTGCCTTAAGAAGTGTGCATATGAGAGTATAATAAAATAATAAAATATAAATTAAATGATAAATGTCAAAAGGGTCCGGAAAAAACTAAATTGGAAAAGTGTAGAGGCCCGCGGGCGAGTGTCAGGTGGGCGATTGTATCGTAGGTGCAGGAGGCATTAGAACGAGCCAGGAAGGAATGCGTGAGCCGGTGAGCGTGTAAAGGTCGGTACGGAGGTCATAGGAATATGTGGGGCGGACGGTGAGAAGCTGGGGGCGCACGCGGAGTGGCCGGGAGCGGATGAGATAGATCCCCAGGGGTAAGAGGGAAGAAGGCAAGAAGGTGGGGGCGTCCGCTGCATACCGGAGAATAAGTAAGAACAGTGGTGGGGTTTGGGGCGAGCTATAGGTTGGGGGAGGGACTGGGGAAAAAGTCAGGAGGGAACAGGGTATCAGGGGAAGAAAGCAGGAAGTGATTGGAGCGGATAATCCACGGCCGCTAGCGCTCACAAGGCGTCCACACAAGAGGTTACGCGCTTGAGGCAGGGTTGCTAGGGAGATAAATGCAGGGCAGCGCCCGATGCCTCGGGATGTAAAAATGGGTGCGTCCGGACAGGCCAAGCCCGAGCGGATGCACCCAGAACTGGAGTTTACGTTATAAGCGCCTTGGAGCGTCCGGCGCACAGAGTGAACAGGATGCAGGAGGACGCAAGGCAGTTTTTTTGCTGATGCTGTGATACTCACATAAATCCAGGAACTAGATGGAATAGAAAACAAATGGCAGGGGCACGATCTGGGCAGAGGGAAGATGTTTGAAACAGTTTCAAGAGAAGAAAGATGGGAATAGTGTAAGAGCGTGCAAAATTGGATACACAGTGAGTGTTACAGGGTAGCCAATTCGGTACTGTTGAATTGCCTAGGCCGTACTCGTATCGAGAGAATTGGAGAACTTGTCCGGAAGGCTCGTAAAAAGGTGTGATAAAGATAAAGTTTCTCGAAGGCTTGTAAACTTGTTAAATTGTTAAGGTCTCTTCTCCATTACTTGATGATCCCTTAACTACGCGGGACTACTAACTATTTATACACTTTTCCCTGTACTTATGTTGGCCATATATGAGAAGTATCTCTGATAAACTTCGACCATGGTCTGGCAAGTGCGAACACCGTTTGACCCTGAAGATGTAAGCCCTCACTACAGTAATTGATCCCCCAGTCAATCTATTTCTCTGAGGGTGTCCAGCACTCCACCATTAGATTGCCTTTTATCTCTTTGCCAAATGAACTAAGTTCACGTTGATGCCGCCCGTTTGCGAACCTCATACGGAATACCCGTTGATCAGTCTGGATGGACGTCTTTCTTGCATGTATACACTCATGTGCAGATGCATTCGGATTATCAAGAATGTAGAATACGTAATAGATCCTCTTGGATTAATTACTCCCTCATCTTTCACTGAGGCTGAGTAGGTCATGATACGATCCTACTTCTTGCCAGTGTGGGTTGTAGTCAATATAGTCACCTCCCAGCGCTATATACCATCACATCTTTCTAGACTCGAAAGTCTAGTACTATATCCCATATGTGTAACATCAGCTCCAGCTTCCTTTGATTGTCTCGAAGCAATTTCTTCTGCTTAGTACTCCTTCCGGTATGGTTAAAAAACCTTCTGCGATAACTTGGCCACAGCAGGAAAAACCTTTCTGTAGATACTACTTAGCCCAACCGTGGCATCGCCGGATTTTCCCTATGAAAATCTTCTACCAGTTCTTAAGCATGATGTAAGTGCTCAGCTGGTTCCCAGGTCTTCTCATCTTCGGAACATTCTTTCCACTTAACAAAATATCGAAGTTCTTAGATCGTTTGTGCACGTCCTCTAGATCTTCGCTCATAAGTGATTATTTCACTTTTAGTAATTTTTTCCACCTCCCATTCAAGGTCCCCTTCCACTTCTTCTGGTGCCTGGGGTGGTTCTTCTCGGCCAAGTCGAGCGGATTGTCTGTATGGCTCGAGTAGTGATACATCGAATACGGGACGGATTTTCCATCACTCTGATATTTCCAATTTGTAGGCTAGATTTCCTCGTTGCTCCAGGATTTTGAACTGGCCGTATAATTTTGGCGCTAACTTCTGTGAGGGTCGCTTGGTACAGATATTCTTTGCATTTAGCATAACCAAGTCTCCAATTTTGAAGTCTGGTT
Source organism: Tuber calosporum (assembly GCA_003316355.1). Classification (NCBI taxonomy): domain Eukaryota; kingdom Fungi; phylum Ascomycota; class Pezizomycetes; order Pezizales; family Tuberaceae; genus Tuber; species Tuber calosporum. The sequence continues at coordinate 18,682 of QFET01010293.1, read as the reverse complement.
GGCTGCGAGCTTTGCGGTTATAGTATTTGTTCATTCCTTCCCAAGTCCTTTCAAGGGATTGTTTTGCCTTTTCCTGTATCGCTTTCATCCAGTGAGCATACATGGTTGCTCCCGGGTTCTGAGCTTCTCGCTCCATCATCCATTCTGTTTGTGGATGGTAACCATAGTTTGCGAAGAACGAAGTTATTCCATGGGCGCTTGTTACCGAGTTGTTGTATACATACTCGGCTAACAGTAATAGATGGTACCAGTCATCTTGATCATAGTTGACAAATATACGGAGGTAGCCTCCCAGCATTTGGTAGACTCTTTCTGTTTGTCCATCAGTTTGAGGGTGGTACGTCGTAGACATTTTTCTTTTGATGCTTCCTGTCTTGCACAATGATTCCCAAAATTCTCCGGCAAACTTTACGTCCATATCCGAGATGACCTCTGTTGGTAACCCATGAAGTTTCCATACTTCTTTGATGAATACCTCGGCAACATCCTTTGCGGTCGCCATTTCTCCTAGGCCGATAAAGTGTGCCATTTTGGTGAACCGGTCGACAACAAGCATAATTTGGGTGTATCCTGCGGATTTGGGAAGTTGAGTTATAAAATCTACCGAGGTGGAAGCCCACGCCGCAAACGGGACTTGTAGTAGTTGTAACAGCCCAAAACGGGCATGTCTTGGTGCCCTCGCCTTTTGGCACTCAGTGCAGGATCGTACATAGTCGTTTATCCAGTTTGTGATTCGTTTCCAGTAAAAGTCTCTAGTAACGATTTCCAGAGTCTTTTCTTGGCCGAAATGTCCTGCAATTTTAGAGTCATGACAGCTTTTTGCAATATCTGTGTGCAGGGTTTCGCTTCGAGGAACATAAAGGCTTCTTTTATAAAAGAGCATTCCGTCTGTTAGGCTCCATTGGTTTGGCATATCTTTGCCATCATCTCGCAGGTGTTCTAGTTCCTTTTTTCTGCGTTGCCAATCTGGATCCTCGTCTGCCGTTTCCATTACCCGTTCTAAGAATTTTATATCAAATATCTTGCCTTCGCACTTGGCGATTATTGCGTTTGACATTAGTGTTTGTCCTTTTGTGCAAATTGGGTGTAAGGCAATGTCGTTTGCGTCCAGATATTCATGCTTCATATCAGAATGTAGGAAACATAATTGTGGTTGGGTTTCTTCCAACCGTATGCCTGAGCTGCCAAAACCGTGGCTTCCTCGTTTGGTATCATCCAATTCCATGGCTTCATGCAGCTCTCTCTCATCTATTTTTTGCACAATCATCTGCGCTATCCGGTCTCCTCTGTGTACCTGAAAACTATTGTCAGTAGTGTTGACTAGGAGGATTTTAACCTCTCTTCTATAGTCCGCATCCACTACTCCGGCTCTAATGTAAATACCATGCTTCACTGCCAATCCACTATGTGGTGCGATGCATGCATATGTTCCAATAGGTAGTCCGATAGCCAATCCTGTCCCTATGAGTACTTGCCCATTTCAGGGAACTATGTTGTGTTCGATACTGTATAGGTCATGACCAGCGGCTAGCTTGGAACCTTGAGTCAGGATTCTTCACTCTGCTTGGAGTCTTTTAATCCTTATCATATTGTTCCATTCCTCTGGAGGTGATGCTGGACGGGGCAGCTCCGAGTCTTCTTTTCCTCATATAACCGAGACTTCTAACTTTCGGTTATCCTGTAGATTTTGAAAGTGATGCGAGTGAAGTATAGCCTGCTTGGCATGCTTAGCTCCCTCTTCAGGGCGGTACTCTGGCCGCCTGCTTAAAGCATCCGGTTTGCCTCCTCAGGTTCCTGGTCGGTATATGATTTTGAAATTAAAATCAGTTAGCTTTTGTGGCCAACGTATTTCTCTGGCTAACCACGCCTTTGTAGGGAGAAAGTATTGTAGCTTTTGATGATTGGTATAGATGATGAAAGGTTCATCCGTCCCTGCAAGATAGTGTCGCCATTCTTCCAACGCAACTAGTATTGCTAACAATTCCTTATCATGAATGTCATAATTGCGTTCGGCGGGAGTCAACTTTCGTGAGTGGAAAGCGATCGGATGTAGCTTTTTGTCCAAGTATTGCGAGACGACACAACCTAGAGTGTAATCACTGGCATCTGTTTCCACTATCATTTCCCTATCCGGATGAAAGTGACATAATATTGGTCCTGTGACGAACCTACGTTTGAGCTCCTCAAACGCTAGTGGTTGTTTTTCTCCCCAAGAAAAATCCTGGGGGTTCCCTTTGAGTAAATCCGTGATTGGGGCGCATAGCGCAGAGAAATTCTTTATGAATCGCCGATAGAAGTTAGGGAAGCCCATAAATATTTGAATTTCTTTAACCGAGGTGGGTGGTTTCCAGGCCTTGATGGATTCCACCTTCCGGTTGCTCATAGTGACCCCATCTACAGCCACTATATAACCCAAGAACTCAACAGATGTGACATGGAAGGTGCTTTTCGTAAGCGAGATAGCCATTCTGTATTCTCGCAGTATTTCCAGAACCTTCCTAACCAATATGATATGAACCTTCTCAGATTTAGAATATATAAGTATATCATCAATGTATACTACTACTCCTTCATCGAGGAAGTCCTTCAGGATCATAGTCATAATTGACTGAAAGGTGGCTGATGCATTTACCAGACCAAACGGCATAACTTTATATTCATATAAGCCGTATCGTTTACGAAAAGCGGTTTTCCATTCGTCACCCTTTCCTATAGGGATCAGGTGGTAACCGTCCTTCAGATCCAGCTTGGTGAAAATAGTGGCTCCTTCAACACGGTCGCTGAGCTCCGCCATAAGAGGTCAAGGATATTTGTTGTGGATGGTGACTTTGTGTAGCCCTTGGTAGTGAACTACCAACCTCAATTGTCCGTCGGGTTTGGGTATGAACAGTGTTGGTGCTTTTGCTGGTGATTTGTTCGGGGAGATTTTTCCTCGTTTTAACATTTCCTCTAGATACGTTTGCAGGGCCATTAACTGTTTTGCCGATAAAGAATATATAGGTCCCCAAGGTGGCTGGGTATCTGGTTTGAGGTCAATCGCATGATCGAAGGTTTGATGAGGTGGTAGTTTCGCAGGTGTTGATGGCCGAAACAAGTCCTTGTAATTGTGGTATTGAGTTGGTAGAGTAGCGAGTATTATTTCTTCCTCATCATCTACCCTGGCCACTCGTCCCATTACCACGGCCTCTGGGTCTTCCAGAACTCCTTCGTCCCATTCTAGTGAGATTCCTTCATCCTCTGGCAAGAGATGAAGTTGGCATCCTGCATCCACAAATATCCAGTTCTCCGGGTCATGAATTCCTTTCATGGGGTGTTCATTACTCCACCATCCGAATGGAATTATCTTTCCGTAGTTTCCCGTGGGTGCGATCTCACACACAATCTTCGATAAGTGTTTATTTTTTCCAATTTCCAAGTAAAGGGGAATGGTAAAATACCTTCCAGTAGAGAATTCGTCTCCAGTAAACCCCAAAATAGGTATTGGGTCCTTGCGGGATTCGTAAGGAATATTTAATTCCTTGATCATGTTTTTATGCATAACAAAAATATTGGATCCTGAGTCTAGTAGGACCCTTATGCGATAATGTTTCCCCTACACATAGATATGTGCTGTACCTTGGGGGCATTGGTAGCGTTTTGGTTCCTGATGTGTGAGCTTTTGTCGCTTCTGCGACTGAATTATATTGGTTCGTCCTCGCTTAGAAGACATTATGGTTGTACAGCTTAGGTGTTCGTTACAACGCCAGCATTGTTTCGACCATAGAGGTCTCCTCTGACGAACTAAACAGTCAGTTTAATTAACATTCCGGGCAGCCCACCAGAAGCTGTCTTTACCCCCTGCCGAGGGGCTCCCACAATGTTAAAAATTCCTATATTCATAGGAAAGTCGCATGCATAATTATGCCGCGCATTTTTTTATGCATGGTAACCATGCCAAGTTATCAGTAATATGCGCCAGGGATTTTTGGATAACTTAGCTATGATTTTTGAGGGAATTTTCCTAAAAGGGTAGTTTGTTTTCAAAAAATAAATTGATTTCTGAAAAGAGTAATAAATTCCGAAAGTAGTAACCATTTCCGAATTTGGAATATCTTATCCCAATGTGGAAATAATTGTGAATTTTGACGTTGCTAATTGTCGTTTTAAGGATTGATGCATAACTCTCTCTTTCAGTTGTCCATCCGTGGTCTAGTTGGGAGAGTTGGGTTTGTCCCCCCCGCTCTTCTGGCAGGGTCATGTGTTCAATCCTCTCTGAGGGTTGGATTATTGGGTACCGGCTTGTAGGGTGCGTGGTCTTGTAGGGCGGCTAAGCTGCCCATAATCATTCCGCAGCTTCAACTGCCTGAGAACTATTTTTTTGCCTACTTTAGTTTGTCGATATTGTGGCTAGAGTCGGTGACACGGGTGGGGGTGCAGGGTGGGTCAACTAAAGCGTTTTGCCGAATTTTTTTTACGTCCCTGCTCCCTATTTTCTCATCTCCCTAGCCAAAGAGGGATCACAATTTCGATTCCGGTCGCTATTGCTAGTGCCCCGAATACCCAAACGCCGTCGCCATTGGTGCCCTTAGGACATTTCCGTGTCCGATAATACCCATACCCGAGGTGTTGGTTCACGTTGTATATGATTAACCTTGGGTTTTGCTTTGCTCATTGTGAGAGTTGCCGTCTGTGGTTTGCGGGGGAATTTCGGATGGTCCTTGTATGTTTGCTTAGCGAAGGCTCTTGCTACAACAAGGTCCTTGCGACATTTTCGCCAGGTGTGGTTGTTGAGGCCACATAGAGTGCAACCTTTGTCTGCCTTTCGCTTATCCACAACCTCTTGTGGGATTCCGTCATGAGCATTTTTCCAGTCAGTATGCTCATCTTTGATGTTGTTCCCATTCTTTCCTGATGGGTTAGCTTTTGCTGTCTTCAATCTTGAGGGATTGCTGCCTCGTTTCTGGTTGGCGTATCCTTGTTTGGTATTTACCCCCTTATTGGTGTCATCGCGCTTTTGCTTGGATGATACGCTAGATGAGGGTTCTCATTTGGATAATTTCCGCCGTTCCAGAAATTCCTCCTCTAGTCGGCCAACTTCCCGTATGGTTTCCATCCATTCCTTATCGGAGGAGAATTTTAGATGTGATAACTGGCGAAGAATATCTTCAGGAAGTTTGCTTTCCACCCGCACCCTCCAACTAATTCCTGTGAGACCGGCCTTGATGTTAAGGTTTTCGAGGAGAAGGAGGTAAGTGTCTATTTTGCCCTAGTAGATGATTTTGAACATTTCTTCAAGGGCTCGTCATTCCTCCTCGATGCCGATATATCGCTTCGTAATTTCTTGCCAAAAGCGATCCCACGTGGAATAGTCCGGGTCCCGGGTATATCCACCTTATCCACCCATCACCTTCCTGTATTTCTCTGAGAAGGGTGCCACTTTGTTCCCCTTTGTTTTCCCCAAGGCAAAGATTATTCGATGCGTATGATTTTCCCACTGTGTAGGATTGCGATCAAAGTAGTCTTCACAGGCTGTCAACCAGTTTTCGAACATCCTGGTTGTCGTTTCCTTCAAAGAAGTAAGGTGGTTCCGCTATTAGCTTTGCTGGTCAGGAGAGCCCACTGATACGTTCTAAGAAGGCTAACGTTAACCTGTCCTCGGGTACATCGTTTCTGGGAATAGATGATAAACGGGAAGCGTATTCCGGCCTGCCGCCATTTCTGCCCCGTCCATCCTCTCCGTCACTATCTGACCCATTATCATCATCGGGGTCTGGGGCATCACCAAGGTTACCTGGTAGTAGTGATGGTGGTAGATTGTGTCCTCCACAGTAAACTCCTTTGCCTTTATCTTTTCTTGGAGTCGATGCTGATTCTTTTGTTGGAATAGTACCTTCTATCGGTACTATTGTCTGTCTTTGGTTGGACGGTCCTGGGTCACCATCACTAGGTCCGTTCTGTGTTGGTGGGGCCCGTGTCCTTTCTGCCAACTGTTGTACCAGAGCATCTAGGTAGGCCTTCATACCTGCGCTCTGTTCTCATTGTTGTTGAGCAGCTAATTCTCATTGCTCATTTATTCTTCTGGTCCATTCCTGTTCCTGTTGGTTCAATTTAGTACTGAGTTCCATTAGTGCCTTTTCCAGGATTCGGTCCCTTGTTTCAGAGACCTGTGCCTGTTGTTCCTGTTGAGCCTGTTGGCGTCGGAACTCTTCCTGGACCTGGGCACGTAACCTTTGCTGCTCCCGTTCGGTGTCGCCACTCAATTGTTCCAATGCTCCGCGACCTTCCTGTATCTCGGCATCATTGATAACCTCACCTCTGGCCATACGGCTCTGTAACAATTCTAGCATTGTAAAACCTTGCCTAGCCTCATGTGATAGTGCTGAGATCTCTATGTGATTCTCATCTGCACTTTCTTTCAAGGATCGGTCAAGGTGGCGCAATGCATTGACCACATTTTGTTGGAAGTTAGATTGCGTATTGATAGGCTTCTTGGTACGCTCGGCGCGTTTCTGACTCTTGATGGTGGACGAGCCAAATGTGTAATGGGAGAGCTGGTCTGGCTTCGTGACGGAATCAAAGATGCCGAAGGGGTAGACTCTGTATCATCCTCTTCTATCATCCGGTCTGGTACCAAAGGACTAGGAATTGGTGTGTCATCACATGCCATAGCCATGGCAGCTCGCTTAGCCACCCAAATATTTTCAGTACAAGAAAATTTAAAATGACCAGTTATTCGGCCTCCAAGCGCGAAAGTCGTATCCAGAAGAACAATTAGACTACTCTGAGTCCCAGTCCTGAAATTCGCGCCCCTGAATATCTTGCCCATGCAGATGGGTGTAGATTTGTGAAAAGTCCTCCGCTGTGGGAACTAAAAAAGGTTTAGTAAACCAAGATGGTTCAAAATTTTCAAACAGCGGTATTTCCGCAATGTCAGCAGCCAATATTTCTTCAAAGGAGGATATGGTGGACAAGGGATCAAAGATTAGGGTATTTTGTCCTGATAAGGAAGTATCAGAGATACTTCTCAATTGTTGGTTCGGTAGGGGTTCAAAGATTGAACGTGAAGATTGAGGGTCCAGTCGAGGATTCTCCATATAATCTTTGGTTGATTATGATTTGCGTTTGCTGAATGCAGTTATCCACCGTCCGTCTTGCTGATATATTTTCTCAGTATGTTTGTGGTGTATAGCACGTAGGTGTCTGAGTGCTATTCTGCGGAGGTCGAGTGCGTATTCTTCGCAGCAGATTGGAAAGATGTTGTCAAAGTTTTGAGGTCGACAGTGCCCACAATATTTGCACTGATGAAAACTTTGAGCATCGTGGTATTCTTCTGGCATAAGAAGAAATAGCAGTGAGAATAGTGAGTTGCTTTGGTGACAGGAGTATAACAATATAGTGTTACGGGTTAGCCAATTCGGTACTGTTGAATTGCCTAGGCCGTACTCTTATCGAGAGAATTGGAGAACTTGTCAGGAAAGCTCGGTAAAAAGGTTTGATAAAGATAAAGTTTCTCGAAGGCTTGTAAACTTGTTATATTGTTAAGGTCTCTTCTCCGTTGCTTGATGATCCCTCAACTACGCGGGAGTACTAACTATTTATACCCTTTCCCCGGTACTTATATTGGCCATATCTGAGAAGTATCTCTGATAAACTTCGACCATGGTCTGGCAAGTGCGAATACCGTTTGACCCTGAAGATGTAAGCCATCACTACAGCAATTGATCCCCCGGTCAGTCTAATTCTCTGAGGGTGTCCAGCACTCCACCAGTAGATTGCCTTTGATCTCTTTGCCAAATGAACTAAGTTCATGTTGATGCCGCCCGTTTGCGAACCTCATACAGAATACCAGTTGATCAGTCTGGATGGCCGTCTTTCTTGCATGTATGCACTCATGTGCAGATGCATTCGGATTATCAAGAATGTAGAATACGTAATAGATCCTCTTGGGTAAATTACTCTATCATCTTTCACCGAGGCTGGGTAGGTCTGGATACGATCCTACTTCTTGCCAGCGTGGGTTGTAGTCAATATAGTCACCTCCCGGCGCTATATACCATCACATCTTTCTAGACTCGAAAGTCCAGTACTATATCCCATATGTGTAACAGTCAGAGCTCAGTGAAATCTGGTGAAAATAGGTTGCACCAGGACTAAATATCTTTTGTTTAGGCTTCTTTTTACTTTTCTTATTCATTTCCATTTCCTTCTAAACTCGTTTCAACTGTTTCCCAGTATGGTCCACTTGTCAGTTCTTCCAAGTTCTCATTTTCCTTTCTCCACAGCTACCTCAACCGGTATTCTGAGGTAGAACTCATAGCTAAAAACAGGAAAGTGGGTAGCTACTATTTGAACCTTTTTGAAATATTCTCCTGAGACTGACGTTCCTATTAGCGCTCAATTCCGAATACACGATGACACTACAAGTACAGTAAAAACTTGAATAAACGGACCATGTGCCAGGTAGTTCAAAATTTCCTCCTTTGGAATAGCGGCGGAGAATACACCAAAACAAACCTGCCCCCAGGATTAATTAAAAAGAAGAAAAAATGCCAGACCTTACTAAGAGAGGCAACTCCAACGTCCTAGCACATGGTCCGTTTATTCAAGTTTTTTACGGTCTGTGCCTCCTTGGCAGCTATCATTCTGCTACCGAACAAAACACCGTCGCAAGGCAATGGAGGGGCTTGAACTTCTCAGACCAAGCTCCTGTAAAATAAAGATATATATCCTCTGCCCCACCAAATCTACAGCCAGAATTGAGAGCATTTATACTGCACCTCGGGATGCGTGCGTATATCTGAAGGATTGATTGATGGGAATCTTTAAAGGAGCAATGACTTCCCCCTCTTCCTCTAGTCCACTGTAGGATCACCGGGAAAATTGGGTTGGCCTTTGCAATATTGATGACTTGTTGGGCAGCATCGATAGAACTCGGCCCCTTAGGGTTTGGTAGGGTTGGGTAGGATTGATATCCCTTGAGCTAGCTTTGGGGTGGGTTTGAAAATTTATTGCGAAGGTCAGTCCACCGCTTAGCTTGGGCAAAGAGAAGAGAAGAAAGACCTAATTCAATACTTTTTTTATTGCGCCCCCTCTAACTAATCCCCCCTACAATTTTTTCCTGCCCAAACATACGGAGGTACAGCGCCTAAGTTTTGTATGTTCTACAGCGAGTTTTGCTGCCCCTACCCCCTGTGGAACACAACTTAGGAGCTGTACCTCCGTATAGAGTTGTCTTCGGCCTCCATATACTAGTAGTAATAACTCCGTCAGTGGCGCAATCTCCACAACTACACCATCATGTTGGAATCGAAGCAATTACCCTCAGCAAACTCCTCTCAATCGAGCAGCCATCTCCAACTCAAATCTCTCTTGCCCATATGGACCTGCAAGGATCTCACCCATGATATCTGTTCCTAGTGGGAAATCGTGCTCGAAGATTGGTTCACCTAGCCCTCTCATATTGGCGAGGACTGATTGGCGGAAGTGCCACCTTAGAAGTTGGTCGGAGACACAGTGGGGATTAGCAGGGTCTCTGCACACGGGATCAAGTATTCTACCATCAAGCCCATCAACATCGCAGTTAAACACAACTACTTTGTAGCCGTCGTCAGGGTTAACAGAGATTAGGTACTGATCAAACTTTTGGTGGACATGCGACCGGAGGAGAAACCCATTTTGGGCCGAATCGATCTTTGAGGGTAGTAGCGAATCGTCCATATCTGTGATCCATCGTCCGCAGTCCAACTCAATCCAAATACTTTCGACGTGGAGAGGGAAGAGATGGGCAGCCTCGAAAGAAATCCAGTCGGAAGCTTGGATACTAATATCATCATTTGTCATGCCAGATATAACACATTTCCGGTCACGAGCGCGGATTTCATCGCGGAATCTAGTCTCCTTGCCAGAGACGCTGCGAGAAAAAAGCCGGTGCACCGAAGGCTCAATGCTAATTTCAATACGACCTGACAAAATTAGTGTGATTGAACGTTCGGCCAAACAAGAGTACGGTACTCCAGGTGTAGGGCTAAGAGTGGCTCGCAGAATTTGTATGAGATTAGCAGCGGAGACTTCGCCAGACTTCTTCCGGCCCCTCCGCACAGTACATACCATCACAATATATATCGTATGCTCCAGTTGCAAGGGGAGTATTGGTTCTAGTGACAATGTGGCCCGAAATCCTCGCTTGAACACGCACAGTGCCCCCCGGAGTTACAAGCAGGATGTCGAGGAAAGAAAGAAAGTTTGCTTCTGTGACAGAACCGTTTTGACGAAAACCTCCCAAAACCACATCGGGATCGGTGGCATCGTAAAAATGAGTATTGCGCAGGGCGGAACGAGGAAAAGCCATTGGGCATTTATGTGGTTATCACTAGCTGAGACGTGGCGTTGAGTTGACGAGGGGCTTGAGTTGAGAAGGGGAGTTGAGTTTAGAAGAGGTGGATTAGAAAAGATGGGAGCGCCAAGAGCCTCTTTGTATTTTCCCTGTCGCCTACCAGCACGGGTAAGAATGCGCGGCTGAAAGAGAAATTTCTTCAAAGGGTAACAATATTTCGCATGATCGCCCATAATTTCACCTCTTTTGGCAGTTCGATTTTCCTCAAAGGATGGTAACTTAACCATTTGCCACACTTTATCAGACTGTAAAATCTCATGAGAGCCGGCATGGCGCTTCCGTGGATGCTCTCAAACCTACAAGTATTAATTTAAAATGGAGCCATTTGTCGTTCCTCATTCACATTTGCCACTTTTTTACTTGAGTCTGCTTTAGCTCTATTCCGACTTTCATGACATTCTACTGTATTAGTAATCTTCTCACACCAAATTGTATTCTTCTCCCACCAGCCCCTCACCTTTTGCATTACCTACTTCCCCATCATCCTCTCATTTTCAAGCTATCCTGCTTAGTTATTATACTTCTACCACTTAACGATTCTCCTAGAATTCCCTCCTATATATTCCCAATTTTCTCATTTTTTTCCGCTATTGCCCTTTTTACCCCCTTCGCTATTTCCTTACGAAATAGTAATACGTTTGGCGGTAACTTCATCCATCTCAATCATGAGTTTCCCACGAGGCTTTTTTGGTTTCTTGCATCACTGCTACTATCTCACCCTGCTGCCTACTGTATCTCTCCACCATACTCGATTCATCATGAGTTGCGCTGATTACCGATTATCGAGAATTCTTATTGAGCCCAACCGTTTCCCCTTCGTCGGGCAATGTCCGCCTTGTGCAGTGCACCAGGAACCACTGCGGGGGTCTCTACCCCACGTTCTGCGTTGCCCCTCCACTCTCTCGTTCTCAATCACGGGCCACTCGGGCACGCCCCCGTGCCGCTCGGCTGAGGTGGACGGGATCTTGCAAAAAAAATTAGCGAGTGGACTTTCTACAAAATAAAAAAAAGAGCAATAGGTATAGGAAAAAGTCTGGTGAATGTGGCCCCTAGGATTTGTATAGGAATAGCAGCCAAGACTTCACTCGACTAGTTCCGGCCCCTCGTAGAATACATACCATCACAATATATATCATAGGCTCCAGTTGCAAGGGGAACGTTGGTTCTAGTGACAATGTAGCCCGAAATCCTCGCTTGAACACACACCGTATCTCCCGGATTCAAAAGGAGGTTGTCGCGGAAATAAAGAAAGTTTGCTTCTGTTATGGAGCCGTTTTGACGAAAACCTCCCAAAACCACCTCGGGATCAGTGGAATCGTAAAAATGAGTATTGCGGACGGCAGAACGGGACAGAGGCATTGTGTATAGTAACTGTTATCACCAGCTCAGTTGTAGTGTAGGGTTAAGAAAGTGTGGATTGAGTTGAGAAAGGGTGAGCTGAGTTGAGTTGTGAATTGAGCTGAGGAGAGGAAAGACGAGCGGGAAGGTGATGAACGTAAACCACCAGGGATACCAAGGGCCGTATGTTTGCTTCCCACAGTCCCCAGTACTCCCCTGTTGCCTTGTTACACTGCCTTAATGCTATCATACATAGTTCTCTTAAGTCTGAACAAAATACTGGAAGCAAACAAACTGGTGAAGTATTGTGGTTACTGTTGCGTGTTAAGGAAACACACTCTCCAATTAAACCCAGGTTCGATTCATCGTACTGACAGCTCTTTTTGTTTTTACAGATTTCTTTACCCCCCCTCGTTATCTAACGACAGGAAACCTGGCAGGTGGTGTTGTCACAGTCGGGTTCTGGACTCATGGAGTGTCACTCGGGGTAGTCCGCAGGAGCAATATTGGTTGGTTGGAAGGGTGAGTTTTTTCACTTTTATTTTTGAAATACAGTACTTTAAACTTTTTCCCTTCAAACAGGATAGAAGTTGGCAATCATTGATAGTCTATAAAAGATTCAATTAGGGTGTGGCTTCTTGTTATTACTGAGGCCCATCTAACAATAAAGCAGCCTCGAGAAGGCCACTAAACGACTGCTAGTGCGGTAATGAATCTCTCATTAGAGAAAAAGATTGATATACCAGACAATGGAAAAGAATTCCAGAAACAACTACCCCAACAAAAAGGAGGAGAAGAAAACAAGCACTTATCGCCGCTCGCTCAACTGTTTGACGTGCAAACCCCTAGGGCCTCTCCCACCTCTACTGCTAGTTCCAACTAATCCCGCTAGTGTTCTCAAGCGTCCATTCCGTCCGTCTTTCGCCTAGGACGGGACGGACGCCAAGTTGCAGTCCGTCCGGATCTATGCCCTGGACGGACAGCCGGGCCCTATAGGTGTCTTAGTTTATGTTTCATTTTGAATCTCATGAGCATCCTGTCTGTATTATGGTGAAGCGAAACATTTTGATTCTACTATCATGTATCAAATTTCACGCTAAATCAACTAATGCTCCCAGTGATATCTGATCCTGGTTCTGAGCTCCCTGAACCCATCACACTTCCTTGACCTAACCTTTGCGCCCTATCCTCTAAATCTCGAAGCATGGTCTCTACTTCAGCTAAAGGCTGCTCAGAAATGAGACCAGCCTTTCGCCAGCACTTCATGCATTCGATGGCCTCAATCACCTCATCCCCGTCGTATCTCAGGTCTATATTTATGTATATTTGGTTCACTCTAGTGGAGTGGTAGAGCTCCAACTCGGCCAATAAATGATGAAGGCGGCGATACGTATGACGACAAAGCTCTGATGGGAATGGCGGAGGCCTGTTAGTCGCAGCTGCGCTCTACAGGGGACACCCGTGCTGGGGACGGCAGGTACCTAAAGGTGACAATAGGTATCATACCTGTAGGTGATGCCCGTCAATTCCAAAGATAGCTGGGCCCTACCGGAAGTTACCATTTGCCAAAAAAGACTGCAGGGCCCGGTCGTCACCTACAGGACTGCGATCTTCATCAAGGACGGACGCCGTGCCCGGCCGTCCTTATTCACCCTGCCCGGGACGGACGGGACTATAGGACGCCAGGGCCCTGGCGTCTGGACTGGACGGTTGGGAACACTGCCCGCCACACATCTACAACTCCCAAAGCTTCCTTCCACCCGCCCTCTCAATGCTGCTATCCGTCGTAATGAAAGATATACAACTTTCCAAAAGAAAGAAATAGGTACCGAACCATCCTCGGACGTCAAGGCCAACCCCCGTCCGGAAACAGTCACACACCGCGACCCCTGTGCGGTTGCAGAATCCACTCCCAATGGGAAGCGCTTAAAGACAGTCTTTCTGGTACCTCTCTTTCTCAAAGCCCCACCGCCTCTTCTACTACCACAAGGTAACTTGTCTCCTAGTGTGAAGCTGAAATCTCCACCTCCACTGCCATACCAGACTTCTGTAAACCAGGTACGGACCTGTACCCTCACCTCCAAACTGTTAACCCCCCCACCCAGAGGCTGCCCGATATAATCCTTTTCCGCACTAACACACAACCATTCTACTCCCTTCTGAAATCCCTACTTCCTGGCCAACTCAGCTCAGCAGTCACGCATGTTCCCATATCACTAACGGCAAAGAAGAACTTGCTACACAAGTTCTTTACCAACCATAGGCCTAATCAAACAGTCTATAGGAGCTCCACTGCAGAGGCAGACCAAAGCCCATGGCAACTCATGACTTGCTCACAGGACAGTCATCCATTCATTGTCATAGAATATACCCGTGTAATAGATGAAGGGCCACAAATTCAAGGGAATTGTTCCTCGGTATAAGGCTTGTGCAGGTTTGTTGTAGTCAAATATTGTATTCTTAGGAGAACATTTGTGGAAGAAGTTTCTTATGTGACTTAGAATTGTTGAGAAACTGGACTTGGCACTCGTGATGTAAAGTTTGTGGAGAGTTTATCCATTTGTGGCACTTCCCAGACTGGCTAATGAAGGGCTGATAAAGTTTTAATTTATAATGAGCATGCAGGGGGGATGGTGGATGGAGAGATGGTTTGCTCTTTCCGTCGGTGTGCAATGTGGAGGCGTGAAAGCTGGCGAAGGAGTTGGCATGGACGGAGGAGTTGGAAGAAGTTTGTAGGCCCGGTTGGAGGTGGCAGCGAGAGGAGTGCCCTAGCTGAGGCCAAGATTAGTGAATATGCCGAACTGGCAGAAAGCATGGATGTAAAATCTGGCCATCTAGTGGAAGAAGATGAGTGTAACCTCCCCGTCGCTGATGGCAGAAAGAAAACGTGATGAAAGACCTCTCTGTCCAAGAGACACTGATGACCAAAATGACAGAGGCCAACCTTTGCAGTGAGAATGGCGAGGTCAGCAATACTGGTGTTGACAAGAAGAAGCACTATGGCTCCTTAGCTGACGAACCAACAGGTTCTTCCGAGATTATGGCCAACCCCAATGCGGCCTCCTAGGAACCAGGGCCTTGAAGAAAGTGAGAAATGCAGAGGTTGGTGTGGCTCAAATCCCCTTCGCTGTGTCGAATTTTACTCAGTTCGGGGGCAGTCAAAGTCAAGACGATCTCCCTGACCAATTACACTATTACCTGTTAAAGGAATAGGTTCACTTATAGAAAGCAGACCTAGCTGGTGAAAAGGGTTGACTTTCACCTCCTTGGACAAAAACAATTGTTTATACATTTTGGAGCTAGGAGGTAGAATGAAACTTGTGCCTGAAAACATCTTAAGGGATGAGGCTGGGCGCTGGTGGGCAGTTATTCCTTTTCCATCGCTTGATTATGTAATTTGACCCTGAGTAAACACAACTGCTATTGTGTGCTATTGGAGCCATGGAGCTCTGCCAGCCTTTTTCGGATCTCTTATAGCAATTGTTTACACTCATCAGGCATTTATGAGTACCATTCTTACGGGGTAGCCAATTGGGTACTATTCAATTGCCTAGACAGTACTTGTATCGAGAGGCTAGGTGAACTGTCAGGAAAGCTCTGTTACAACTAAAGATAAAACGTAAAGGTTTTCTCGAAAGCTTTAGAGATGTTTAACTAATAACTGAATATACTGTTAAGGTCTCTTCTCCATTGCTTGATAATCCCTTAACTATGGGGAACAACTCACTATTTATACATATTTCCCAGTACTTATGATAGCCAAATATATGAAGGATCATTAGACACTTAGGCCACAGTCATGGAAAGTGGAAACACCATTTGACCCTGAGAATGGATGCTCCGGTTGGTCAAATGATCTCGAGAACCATCCATTATTCTCAGGGTGTCTCGCACTCCACCAGTAGATAGCCTTCAATTGATTTGCCAAATGAACTAAGTTCAAGTTGATGTGGCCCATTAGCCAACAGCTTACGGAATACCAGTTGATGAGTCAGGATAGCAGTCTTTCTTGCATATATGAACTCAGGTGCATATGTATTCAGATTATCAAGAGTCTTAGTACTGCCTGTTTTTAGAGTATAAATCTTTCACCAAGGCTGAGCAGCTCTGCTATAGACAATACTTCTTGCCAGCATGAGTTGTAGTCATAGAGTAAACTCCCGGTTCTATAAACCATCATATCATTTAGTTTGTACTATTCCCATATGGGTACCATCAGCTCCCCCTTTCCAGGCTTCATTCCAAAGGAATATAAGCTCTTAGTACTCCTTCCAGTAGGGTTAAAAAACCTTCTGTGATCACTTGGCCACAGCAGGTAAAACCTTTTCATAGATACTACTTAGTCCAACCTTAGCATCTCCGGATTTTCCCTGTGAAAATCTTCTACCAATTCTTGAGTGTTCTGTAAATGCTCTGGTGGTTCCCCGATATTCTCATCTTCAGAATATCCCTTCCACCTGACTAAGTATCGACGTTCTTGGATTCTTTATCAATGTACTCTGAGTCTTCACTCATAGGAGATTATTTCACTCTTGATGATTTTTTCCACCTCCCATTCTAGGTTACCTTCAACATCTTCCAGAGCCAGCAGTGGTTGAACTAGGCCTGGTCCAACTGATATTCTATTTGGCTCAAGTAGCAATACATGGAATACAGGATGAATTTTCCATTGCTCAGATATTTCCAATTTGTAGGCTAGGTGTCCTCATTGTTCTAGGATGTTGATGAGGGCATAAAACTTGTGCGTGAACTTCTGGGATGGTTGCTTAGTGCGGATATTCTTGACATTTACCATAACCAAATCGCCAATTTTGAAGTCCAGTTGACTGGGAGCCTGGCGGTCATATTACTTATTCATTCCTTCCCTAGTTTTCTCAAGTGATTCCTTTGCCTTTTCAGGTATTGTTTTAATCTAATGAGCATACATAGTAGCCCCAGGTTTGTGGGCTTCACGCTCCCTCATCGATTGTTTTTGGGGGAAATGATACAGATTATATGATGTGATAGTATATAGAACTGGGAGGTTAGTATATGATTACAACCCATGCTGGCAAGAAGTAGTGGCTATAGCAGAGTTGGTCAGTCCCGGTGAAAGCTCTAGTCTCTACTCTGGGTGGACTAAGACTCTTGATAATTTGGATACATATGTAAGAAAAGACGGCCACGCTCCGCACCCTCCTCTTTCCTCTCCCTTAAAAACATTACGGCATCCGGCCGCACAAAACCTCAGGGATTTGTGTGGCAACCATCACCACACACCAAATATTGCTTTTCGCTTAGGCTTCACATATAGGTTACCCTGGACATCTCCTGATTCATTCCCTTAATAGCATGACTCATAACCCAGGAAGGGCCTCTAGGCCCTAATCCCGCACCTCTGAGCGTGGCAACCCCTATGGCAGCCGCCCCAGCTATACTGCCCCCCTTGCACCAGCTGCTGAAGTGTCTGGCCTACCCTCCTCGTCAGCATCACAGTCTCCCCGTCCCCTTGATCCTAATCTTCGCCTCCTAAGGCAACTCTATGATGAGCTTAGGCAGTCCATGGATCCGAATCCTGACCTCTATCCACGTTTGTGGGACTCTGATGTCCAGGACCTCTCGATTGGTAAGACAGACCTCATCCCCCTACTCTGTAGGCTAATCACAGGTATTGGCGCAATCGGCACTCGCTTGGAACGCCTCGTAGTGACTAATACTCGCAACACAGCCATTCCCGCCCCTATCACCACCCTTTCCTTTGACAACCTGGAGGCGTCGGTCAGAGCCCTGGCTCCCAGGGTCACTGCCACTGCTACCACAGGGGCTCCTCCCCACCCTGTTCCTCCTCGCACCACCTTGACGGCAAAATCCAACCGCCTGAATCCCGTTCCCTATACTGCCCCATCACTCCCCCCCATGAGCAATTTCGATTTCGACACACCCCGTTATGACACCAAGACCAATGCTTGGTATGGTTACCCAGCGGCATCTGTGATCAAGTTCCCCCGCTCCTGGGAAGCCCACACCTACAATGAAGGAAAATACCCTCACCCTTCCTCCTTCCTCCGTGGTGACCAGGACCCTGAGTACACCAAACCCCGCCCACCTGCCTCCTATGCTGCTGTCGCTGCTGGCCAACCGGCCAGTAGTAAGGGTAAGAATAAGGGGAAAAAAGCCCGCTACAGCGACAGAAGTCGCTGCGTCCAATATTGGTAGTCGTCCAGAGAAAGGACCTACCACATTGCCTGCTGCAGAGCGAGGCATTATCTCCCCCGCTACTTTCCGCCGGCCACATAAAGACATGCTTACCATAGCTGCTACCGCCCCCGACCTGGTTGTCTCTGTTCTCAGGCAAGCCAACTGCCCTTACCCCCTCGCGTTCACAGCCTTGGTCAATAGCAGAGGCTCCCGTACACTCCTTGGCTCCAACCATTTTACAGAGGCCCATGCCTACTTCGCCTACTATGAGGCCATGGCTCTCAAGATGAACCAAGCTTTCCCCATTGGCGACAACCCCTTCCGCCCGTTTTGCCCCACACCGAACGAAGTGTAACTCGCCATATATGGCCTTCCCATTGCCTACCTCCCCCCAGACCGGGTTGAACTTAGCCCTGGCCTGTGAGAATCCATTCAGAATGCAGTCGACGATGTAGTTTTTTCTGCTCGTTATCTCCAACCAGACCATGAAAAAAGGGCCCTCAAGAACTCTACCTCAGTAGTTGTTTCAGTCTCCCCAACTGATACTGTGAAATTCAGCTCTTCTATCCGCCTCCTCTCCCGCCTTCGGAGGGTTGAAAGAGCCCACTCTACTAACCGCTTTATGCAGTGCCGAAAATGAAGGAACTATGGACATGTAGCTCCCGCCTGCAAAGCTACTCATTCCACCTGCCCCGGTATGCCAACGCTCACCCTAGATCCTCCCACCGGTGCCCCAACCCCACGTGCCCTCAAGGAGGACACCTTAAGGCAGTGGCCGTATGTTGCCCTGCCAGC